>JAIPRL010003458.1:0-46832 GCA_025469235.1 Pemphigus obesinymphae
TTTTGATCATTTTCACGTTTTAAAAAAATCAATAGGGGGGGGGGGATTGATCACTCAACCACCTGTGTGTACACCACTGATTTAAATCGTATAAAAATATCTTTCTAAATAATATTTCAGCGATTGAGCAATATAATTTGTAATTCGTATTTTGTAAAACTTGTCAGCTATTCTATAAAGAATGGGAATCTATACTATAATAGTTTTTATTGAATATGGTCACGCTAGACATGTAGAATTTTGCCACTGGATCGCTAGTTGAACGTTTCCAACTGGTGATTGTAAGGAGTCAGTTTGGAATCACATAATTATACTCCGATGGGCATCCATACTATCTTAATTCGTGATAATCTCTATGAAAAAGTAATTTCAGAGGCTCTCTCTCGCACATATGTTGGTTTCAACGTTTTATATACAAATCGAGTTATTTAAAATCGAGTAATTAAATTAAAATGGTCTATCTTGAGTATTTTATGAAATATCATTTTCTGTAGTGTGTCGCGTTAACAATTATCTTAGGTCTGCAATGCTACTAAATAGATTTAGTAAATTATCATTATTATGTATTGAAAGAGATTTATCTAATAATATTGTTACTGAAAATATTATGAATAAATTTGCTGCTAAAAAATAGTGAAAGCTTTAACTTTAATTAATATTGAAAATTTATTTTTTTTCATTAATTCTAATAGAATTTTTAAATGAAAATATCAATATATATGATATATTTATTTACTCATTACTGTTTTCTTCTTTATTTTGATAATTTATCACAAATTTTAAACAATATACTATGTGTATTGATATAGCTTTAACTATAAATATTTTGCTAACAAAAATATGAATACATTTTTAATACTGGAATGTGAGTTTACATCAACTGCACAAAATTCATCAGTTATTTGCATGTAGGTACCTATAAATAACCGTATTCACGTGAGAGAAATATAGTTTATAACATTTATGACATTTAAACCCTGTATACGAGTAATAAATTTAATATTACAAAAATAATTTTTGAAAATTGTATGGCATGTGTATAATATAGAAATATATCTTCTGTGGAAAATTTTAAATTTCTAAAAACATTTTTTCTCGAATTAAATACCCCGTTTATCGTGGTTTTTTCTTATGCGTTTATTAAATAAGTCATAAAATTACCTTTGAAAGTATCTACTAACTAGAAAAAATTTGTTACTGAAAAATGAATACAATGATTGGATCAAGTCTTTTGGCCAAAAAGTTGTTTGTAGAATAAAAAATAAACATCATTGTAAAACGACTATTTTCCCAGTTCCATTCAGAATCTAAAATGCATAATCAACATAGTATTTTGGAAAATAAATAAATATGAGTATACCCACCTAATAAGTATTTTCAGTGAATCAAATGTGTCGATTTAACTATATTAAATCACAGATCAACACGATTTATAAAATATAGTAATTTCGTAGGTATGAAATACATTTTAATTTTTTAACATTCAAACCAGTGGTGTAATCAAATTTTTGGGCCTCTTATAAGTTAAAATAAACAAAAATAAAAAAGGTCATTTGTATACATTTCCCTATAAATCGAGAAATCTACTTTTAAAACCAAAAACAAGCGAAAGAAAAAAATCTTTACACGCCTAGAGTTAGGGGAGGTGGGGAGATAATAGAAGTTTGGTACTCCTGTGGTAGGTAATCCAAACATTGTAACAATCCTATCTTATAACTATCGAAATAATTTTTATTTATTATTAAAACCAACACGGAATTTAAATTTTTTATATAGGTTTTACCTGATCATTTGTGTAAAAATACTTTATTTTTAAAAGTCAACTCTGATCAAGAAATTATTTTCACAAAATTAATGTTAGATAATTTCACAGTCAGGGAATCGTGGGGGGGGGGAATTCATTTGTATAGTTATAAAATAATAATATGCCTAATAAAATATGTTATTATATAATATATTATCATATCACACCCTTCATAGTGTTCATCGTTCACCGTTCATACTCGTTTCGACTCCTGTCCTGGTTGTGTTCTTCAATCATCTATTGCTGTTTTTTCCACATCAGTATTTCAACTTGGCAAAATGGTCCAAACAAAACATAATTCCCTTAGGAAAATTCCCATGGGTATGTCGCCCAAGATAGTGGCAACCAAGTGTACTTCTTCTAGAATATCAGTAGTAGAATCTGCATCATCAGCCTTCTCACCATCATGTTCCAAGTCAAAATACTCAGATGGTGGAAATCCAATACACCCAAGGCCTATCCCTGTTTGGCAAAAATCTATCAAGTGTTTTTGGAATGTCTTGGAAATTCGTGATGAAGATGCGTCTGTGCCAATAGTTGATAATGAAACATCCATCCTATATTAAGGTGAAAATATACCAGGACCATTTATGAAAGACGATAATAAAAATGATGATGAAGATTATGAAAATATACCTACTTCGTCTATGCACATTGATTTTATGAATACACCTGGACCATCGTCCAAAAATATGGTAAAATGCAAGCAGAAACGTCATCTGTTAAGAATTAAATGAACCACTACTTTAATTTTTATCACGAGCAGTTTTATTATCTATTTAAATTAAAAAAACACGAAATAAAATTTTAAATGGACATTTGTAATTAAGGTATTCATGCCTTGTTTGTTAAACTTTTTAGTTTTATTACATGTTTTTAAAAACTGCTTTATAATTTTTTTTTTTTATATATTTTAATGAATTTACCTAACTGGACAATACTGTAATTATTGAATATTAACGAATTTTCTAATAAAATAAAAAATATTTTTTCATTGAAAAATGTTCCAGGTTAAGTTAGGTTAAGGTTATTATTAGGTTAATATATGTACCAGATTTGATAATTTTGAAAATTACATTTTTAAAATGTAATTCTATACTTTTTCAAAATATTTATTCATTTGTTACCTACTCAAAAAGATTTCATGTAGATTTTCATTAGGTACTACTGTAATATTATTGATTTTTTAATTTTAATTTTAATTAATTTATTTTATTTATAAAGACTTATTATTAGATACAAATTATATAAAGTATTTTATAATAAAAAAAAATAATAAATAAATAAATATTGGTAATCCCCTTCTTTCTTGGTTACGCTTCTATCTTACTGATCGTGTTCAATTCGTCTCAATCCATGGCTCCATGCCTCCATCACTTTCCCTTATTCCATTAATGCTATTCCAATTAAATCCGCCGGTAACTCCATTTGTGACCTTGGGTTCACTCTCACAAAAATCTCTGCCCTTCGCTTCATATTGAAGTAGCCTACTGCAAAGCACTTATACTCCTCGACTTTGTTAGTCGTATATCCCAAGATTTTCACCTCCTAACTCCACTTAAATCCCTTTATTGTTCACTTATTCGCCCCATTCTTGAGTACGGCTCTGTCCTCTGGGATCTCAATACATCTGTTGCTAGCAACATGATCGAGCGGGTCCAGAGGAAATTCCTTCGCATGGTCGCTTTCCGACTCAACATTCCTTGTCCCCCTCATGATTATACTCCCGTCTTGACTGCGTTAAGCCTATCTAGCCTTGCAAATCAAAGGCATCAGGCGAGAATCTTCTATTCCTTTCCAAACTCTTATCTAATCAAATTGATTCCCCTTCTCTACTTTCAGTTATAAGCTTACATATCCCTTCACATCACACTCGATCTTGTGCTCCCTTTCAGATTCCTCACTTAACATCCAATTTTCTTTTAAATGCCCCCATGGTACGCCTTCCTCGCTCTGCAAATATCGATCCTGATTTCTCACTATTTTATTAATTGTACATTAGTCATTTCTATTTATATAATATTTTTAATTTATTTCCTCCTTTTATTGTCTGTATTATATACCGTATAATTTTAATTTTTATTGTTATTAAATATTGTTAAATTGGACTTTGTCCGTCATGATTATAAAATAAAATATTAAACCAAGCTACTTGTGTAACGATATATGAACCGATTCACTACCATTTACTACCACCACCTTTTGTCTAGTTTATTTCAGAGGTGGGGTCAGATCTTCCAAATTATAAATTAATTTATAGAAAAAATAACTTAAAAAATATTACATATTATCACA
Source organism: Pemphigus obesinymphae (assembly GCA_025469235.1). Lineage (NCBI taxonomy): Eukaryota > Metazoa > Arthropoda > Insecta > Hemiptera > Aphididae > Pemphigus > Pemphigus obesinymphae. The sequence continues at coordinate 4,100 of JAIPRL010003458.1, forward strand.
AAACATATTCTGTGATATTATTATATGCTATCATATATATTATTAACTCGGGAATATTTAAATATTTAAATTTTAATTAAATTAAAATTATTTAAATATTATTTAATTAATTATTTAATTTAGACAACAATAAATTGTAGTAAATAAAATATAATAAAATACAATAAAATATACAAAGAAATCTAATCCGAATGAATGTAAAAGTTCAAAATAATATTTTGTATTATTTATATACTGTAATACACATAATTTTTCCCCAAATAAAATAGAATTAATTATACTAATTGTCATTGAATATTAGTTATATCAGACATCAGTTTTTTCTAAAATTTTTCATAATACCATAGAAGTTATTTCTCAGGTGCAATTATTTTTATAAACTTTTTTATGATAATAATTAATTTGTATTATTTAAATATTATTATTATTATTTTTATTATTAAAATATTTTCAGTATTAATACATAAAACTCAAATATCAAGTTGAATTAAAGTTTTTGTAATTACTCCTGATTAAAATAGAGAAAACACTTCCTTATCCTTATACCTACAATAGAAATATTTTTTAATTAATAATAAAAAAAAAATAGAAGTGTAAGGAGTATATTACCATAGTTTAATTACTTCAAAATTACATGTTTGTTTAGATAAAAATATATTTTTCTAACACGATCTATCATAATATAACACATCCATAATTAGGTATGTATTTAAGATTTATTATTTGTAATAAATTGTACTAAAATAATTATAATATAATTTATGTTTATTTAGATATCATAAATCATAATCATTATTATGTACAGGTTTATGTGGAAGCGGGTAAGTAATATAAAAAATAATTATTTTATATTTTCTAAACCTACATACTTAACATAAACAAATTTGTTTTAAATAATTTTTTTTATCTAACAACCTATATCTTTAATTAATATCAATTAAAATATAATATAGTAAAATATTATTATAATTTTATTAGGTAATAACAAAATGTATAAAGATAGAAAAGAATATATTTAAAATTAAAAAAAATAATTCATTGAAACAATTTAATACTCTTATGTAAATAAAAATAAATATATATTATAAAAAAACATAAAAAAAAAATTTGTCCAAAATATTTAAAAATTATAAGTAGCTATCCATAATATCATTAATTAATATATTAATATTAATATAAATTAATTATTATTTTAAGAATTTACTGTCTTGTGTTTTATAATGTATATATTTTATAGAATTTATATTAATTATCACATAATTTGGAGTATTACGGATTTTTTTTTAATAATAAAAATAAAATGACAAAAAAATTTGTTAGTTTTATCAAATATTACGAAATAATTTGTCATAAGTCAAAATATTAGTTTTTGATTTACTCTACGATAAATGTATGTTTGCCCTCCTCCTTAGATATTTATATGAGTGCTTATATACTCTAATTTGACCAACTGCATAATAATATATACCACATATCTCTTTTACTAAAAAATTCTGGAACTTTTATATGACAACAGTCAACAATAGTATTAGATATAAGCTATTAGACAAAAAATTAGTAATTACTTATATTGAAAATTTTACATCTTAACGTAAATTTAGTAACGTAACTATCACGTATAGATATACCGTTTTTACTCCATTATAAGACATGATGATTATTGCTTTTTTCGTCTATAGGAAGTAAAGTTATTTTAGATTCTGAGCGGAACGAGGGATTTCTTTATTTTACAAAGATGTTTATTTATTTCCCTTAAAACAACATTTCGACCAGCATATTATATTCTTTGTCAAAATATATTTACATATTTCAGAAAGGAAATTTTAACTATTATTGGTACTATTTAGAAATGTAATTTTTCGATTTTTTCAGTACCTATATTTTTCTAATACGTATAAGAAAAAACTACCGATAAATTACGTACCTAATAACCATATATTTTCGTCCACATCAAACACGGTTATATTTCCTTGTAATTCCAAAAATAAAGGTTGTAATATACTGACGTCATCAATTTTTTTCCCCGTATAACAGTTTTATGTATAGGTACCTATCATATTGCTTTCAAACGCAATACATTATCTAACCTAACCATTCCACCAGTAAATAATATTCAGTCCTATACGATCGAATAGTGCTTCCACTCCCAATAATATTATACAGATGCCGGAATTTTTGATATTTTGGTACTTATAATAGTTCAAATATGGCGTAAACGAGCCCACTATTTTTATGTTTAAATGGGAGGGATTACGCGGTAAGCCCTGAAAGGAGAGTATTTGAATACCCAAAACAATAGCGGGCGTAGAGATTTTTTTTTAGACGAAATATGAATGAAATTTAAGCTTTTTTTTTTTTTTATTCATTTAAGTAGTTTTATTATATTATTACCATTATTATTATAGTCGACGGCGGCAGCTATATACTTCCTATACGCTAAAAATCTGTCCATTGAGGCGGGGGGTGAGGGGATACTCGGTTCGATTGGCCTAGAAAAACGTGTCCCACCCCCTCACTGCGGTCCCAGCGCCTGTCGAGTGTGCGATCGAAGTGTGGTGTACGACCCTGCGCGCTCCGACGACCGGCCGCCCGTGCGCCGGCCGACGGGAAATGTAGCGCCGCGATCCTTGGTCGCACTGCGTGACCGTCCGGACGGATCCTGTACAGCGCGGGGATCCGGCTATCCTTTGCGCCGAGTCTGCAGTCCCTGGCGCACAGCGGACACGAATCCTACTGCGGAATTTTGCTCCTGGCATATTATACCTACGACCACGACACGTACACACTAGGCAGAAAGGTATGTTATTAATCATTTATGAAGGATACGATGTTTAAGAATTTTCAAGAAGGGTCTTTTCGCACAATTTTCGTATTATACGAACTAAATATGTGACATATATTTAGTGACAGAAATTCGCCGTACAAAGTCTTATATCAAGAGCGCAGGTATCGAATTTGCATTTCGCCCAGCTTTGGCGTATTTTACAATTTTTATACACACACAAGTGCATAATTATTTACTTGTTTCTATTTCGAAGTGATATTTGACTTTTCGAGTAGGTATAAAATTAAAATACCTACTGCATGAGATTTAATATACATTTCGATCTAAATGATTCGTTTCGCCTAACGATTTTTATTCATTTATTTATCCAATTCGAGGGAATCTATATTTATGTCGGTACACTTCTACATACATAAAGGTTTATATAGGCATATAGGAAGTATAATATTTGTGTTGAACACGCCCAAATACTGCAACATATCGAATATATTTCAAATGAAAAATTATTATAGTGACTAAATACAATTCCGTAGAAATAAATATTATAATATTTTGTGTTTTATTTTAAATCATATCTACAGTATTTTGTATATTTTTAGTAAAATAATATATTTAATTGAATTTTTTTCTTTTTAAATCACTTTCTTTTAATAAATTAGCTTATATTTCTAGGCATATTGTACTAAATATTTTTTTTTAAGTAGGTATACCTATGCATAACTAAGGGTTATTTTGTGCCTGGTGCATACACATTCTTACACTAGTTTTTGTAATAATGGTTTACCTATATCAATATAAAATTATATAATCATATACATTATTTTATAAACTCTACAAACGGACTCTGTTATTATTATTTCGACTATAGTCGTATTGTTTCCGTATTTCGCTCTTTCAAGCTGTGAAATGCCAACTCAATAGTTTTGAAAATAAAAAATAATTTTTTGACTTGTGAATATCGTAATGCATACGTATATATTATTTTAAAATTCATTTATATTAAATTAATTTTTTTATGTAGGGAATCTGATATAAGATATATACCTACCTTCTTCTTCTCCTTCGCCTTCTCTCCCATCTATTTGGGATATATACCTACCTAATAATTTATATTGTAATAAAATATAATATTTACGAAAAGTTCATTTTTTGAAACTTTGGCGCAAGTACTACACTTACTGTTTTTTTATTGTTATTTCTTAGATACATATAAAAAATAACACATTTCGGAAATAACGTATCGATGTTATCCTAAAGTCCTTTCTTTATATGGTATCTTCGGAATATACTATACACTTACAACGAGATATCAATTTATTTGATTTTAAATATTTTTTATTTAAACTTGCCGTTTCTATCTTTATATTGTATACTTATAGCGAATGATCCACATTTCTGATATAAGTCCTTCAAAATGTTATACTAATACATATATACATGTACGATGTTTGTAATTTCGTGAAAAAATTTTGCGGTTTTTAAAACATTACATATTATTGTAATATTTTAAAATTTATTTTTAAGAATAATATCATGATTACTATTATAAGGTCGGAATGTTTTAAGGAATAAATATTTAAGGAATATTTTAAATACAACTTAAACCCTTAACTGCTGCAGACGTACTATTACGTTGGATGAAAACATACCGTTGCCTGCTTCTAACGTACTATTACGTTCTGACGTTTATAAAATCGAATAACCCTGCTATCAAATTGGTGATTATATCGAAAAATTCACAAAAAAAAAATAAAAAATCATTATGAACCATGAAAAAAAAAACATTTTTATTTTGATTTCCCGAGTTATGAGAGTCAATTCAAAATTTTCACATTTTTGTTGGTTCCCAAAGTAGTCGCATTAAAAAATATCGTGTTATCAATATCGTATTATCATTTATTATTATTAACTTTTTTCAAGTACTTTTTATAAAACGTAATCTTAATCGTACCTATACATATTATTAAAATGATGCGTACAAATTTTGTGAATAAGTATATTATTAATGTGTACAAAAAGCGTGTGTTTGGGAACCTCTTATCACACGATTTTAAAACTTAAATCTTAAATCTTAAACTTAAATCTTCGTCAATAATGATTTTTTTTCTTTGAAAACTTCAACATATGATTTAAGGCAACCATATATATTATTTTGGAACAATAAAAATATCAAAAAACCTCAGCACAGCCAGGTTACAAATGAAAAACAGTGCAGCGGTTAAAGGGTTAACTAAACAAACTTTACCATGGTAAAGAATGGTGTTTAAAATGTATTTTTATATTCTCCAGTATTGAGCTACAATTTACATAATTTATCTACTTAATATTATTATGATTCATTTTTGTCTATATATTCGTAATTCGAAATACAAGAATCAGGGATAAAAACATTGAGGTTATTTTGTTTCCGATTTTATAAAAAATACATCTTATATTATAAGATCTAGGTTCTTAAAAAAAATTAAATTAAATCAAATACAAAATAAGGATCTTGGTCCGAGTTTCAATTAGAAAAGTGTTTAAATATATGTTTTAAAGTTTTAAACCTTTACTAAATATTAACTGAAATTAAAACATTAATGTCTCTAATATTGGAGGATCACAAAAAGATCGGGTTCCTTCGGAGGTTCTACAAATAATTATTAATAATTTAGATTCCGGTCCGGTATTTTAATTTTAGTGCAGTTATGGGTGGATATTTTTCTTATTGAAAAAAATTCCAAAGGGTCATAATAGTACAAGCATGGGCGTTCTCACGAGAGGGGGTATGGAGGATGTATCCCCTCCCATGGTCTTTTTTCTTAATGCAGTACACGTCTGTACAACCTAATTGCAGTACACATTTGATCTCTAGTTTTCATGTCTGAAATAATGATAGTTATAATAACACAGCAGATGAGTGGTTGTATCAGAATAGTACAACTCTATGTAATTGCAAATATCAATGCATATGTCCGTGTCCATATTGCTGCAAAAACAGGGTAGATTGATAAGGAGTTTTCCCCGCCCGCCTAAGATATTATGATTATTACGATTACATTAGTTGAAAATTCCGCTAGGGGCGCAGCCTAAGCGACAGAAGAACTAATTTCTATGATTTAATATAAAATATTTAATATATTTAATATATTAAATATTGTTTTATTGTGATTTTTTGAAACTTTAAACTTTTTCGAAAAAACTGCATAAGTAGATACAAGTAATATAAATTATAATATACATATATAATATGTCAATTATAAACAAATAGGTACATGTATTTTTTATTATTATGCATAATACATAATATGAAGATAATTATTACTGTTATTACTTATTTATCATCAATATATTATTAAATTATGTATGTTATTAAGTTATATTATTACCTATATTAGTATGTCAATAACGAAAAAACTTCTGATATATTAAATTTATAATTTTGAGATTTAGGTATCACTAGATTCAGAAAAAATAAGCTATAATATGATAAAACCTCATATTAGGTGCTATCATAATTGCAGAATAAATTAAAAACATTTTATGTGCTAACCACTATCCAATATCTCCGATGTCATTAGATATAGGCTAAAAATTTTATCGGAGGTATTAAAATGCAATGGTAAAACTGTATGATATACTTCTTATGTGGTGAAATAATTACAAATACTTATATATTTCCGTAATTATTGTGTTTTTCCTCTATTTTTTTCAGTATAAAAAGTTATATAATTTTAAAAAATAAAAATTTGTTTCTGTTGTTTTTTGGTAATTTTTTTTTTTTTTTTTTAATGTTTTTTATGGAAAATTGTATTTTTAGCACATTGGAGGTTTTTCAGATACAGATTGTGTATCATATTTATTTTAAAATTTAATGAAAAGATAAATAATTGCATTCAAAAAACGATTCTGAGTGAGATTCAATATAATAATATAATATTTTTTAAATAAATATGTATATATAGGTAACCATTACGATTTTATTTGTTATTTTATTATTTCCTCTAAATTTGTAAAATATTTCTGTTATAAAAGGTAATAATTTATAACAATTTCATATGATTTAGCTAAACATTGTAAAAATGGCCCTAAATGATTTATTATTGTTCCTGTAATTTTTTTAAGGATCCTTAATATCGTTGGCATTAATAGATATATACATATTAACTCCAAAATAGATCTTGATGTCTTGGATCAAAAAAAATTTGGTATAGTTTTGTAGATTTATTAATGATATTAAAAAATTATATATATTTATTTAAATATATAATTATTATTTTAAGATTCGATGTATATTCTATTGTAATAAAGGGGGAGCGTAACCCCTACGGCTCATTTTGCTATTAATTTTGTTATATCCCCTTCTATCAAAAAATCTTGAGAACGCCACTGAGTACAAGGGCCCCATATTAAAACCTAAGCCATTCGCGATTTATATTTCATAATAAATACATAATAAAATAGTAAATCATGAACTTTATTAGGTTTAATATAATTATACCAATTATTATTCATTATTATTTATTATTATTCAAACCAATGTATCTAATCCTTTTCATTGAAGGGACAAAGCTAGCATATAATTAAAATTTGTCAATCAGACTTAGTTTCAAAGTTATGACAATTATTAACACCTACATAATGATTTTGCAAAAATATATAGGAATTAATTTCCAATCCAGACATATTATAATTTAAATTGGCCAACATGGGGTGCGTTCGAATATTCGTAGTTAGAGTAAAGTAGATACAAGTATAGTAGAATTTAATTGAGATTACTCTGAAAACCCGAACGATGGTTAATATTTGATAAGATATTTTGATAAAGAACCAACGAGTCATGAACACGACTGTATAGATTCTAAAGTTTCTCTAAATTACGTATCTATGCTTAAATAAAGTTCTTTATATCCGTACTATTATTATACGTACTTTATATTCAATGTAAATGAAAATTACTTATCTATATATGATAAGAATTATTATCATTAGAGTAACGAATAACCTACCTATTTCTTTCGGGTAACAAGAGTTAACTCGGAGTGAATAATATGACGTTTTCGAACGGTGATCGTAGATTTAACTCTGATTTCTCAAATGACATGCAGTTAACTATGGTTCACTATAGTTAACTCGAGTTGAGTTTTCGAACCCACCCATGGTGATTCAATTTATATAATTATTAATACTTAACGTCGTCAACAAATCAAACATGCTACTCAGATGACAAACACACTAAAAACGTGAAACAACTTCACAGCATAGATAACCCGATAAATCGTCGTTTTTGTGAAAAATACACTATACTGCAGTACCTATACACGTTATTGAATGATTTAAATAGTATTACGGTCTACGATCAGGGCTTGTAAACGTACTAATCGTGACTATGACAGGACAAAGTATAAAATGTAATACCCACAAATATAAATTTTTATGTAAGAAAACACTATTTTATAGAAAATCATATTATTTTGATAAACAGTTCTATACATAGACACCGTTATAAATTAAAAATATTTTTTTTCGTCATGTGTTATGACAATTAATAGTTATACTAAATTCCGCAATTTAGTAATTAATTCCCATACACAGACTATGGGAAATTTCCACTAATTCCAATTTTAAAATACACCCATTACACCCAGATCTATACCATTGAGTATATAATTATTACACAGAGCGTTATCAACGCGTGCATTGCAAACTTAGGCATCGAGTTGATAACGTAATACGATACCGAAATGTGAGTATGTGATGTTAATAACAAACGTTCTGTTCCCCTCCAATAAAAACTGTCTGTTAGTATGTTACTCGATGTGAGCGTTGATAACGCTCCATATGGCACGGGTCTTCCCTAACTGCATCATGAGTCCCGGAGGCACAAGGGAGCCTACCAGTACCTTTTATATAGGAATAGAATATTGGAGTTCGTAGGAGCTCTAAGGGAGTATTAAATTTACTCGTTATGGTCAAGTTTTGTTCCCAATTAGGAGCGCGGTATTGGAGTCCGCAGGAGCTAGTAGAGTGTAGGTACTAAATTTGCTCATTGGTAAAAAAATATTTTATTTGACTGTAATGAGTCTCGTAGAATTGAGGGTATATATAAATGCTCGTGGAATGTTATACGATATGATATATGCATGGTAAAGGAGGGGAAATTTTTGAATCGCCACAGCAAATTTAATAACAGTCAGATCGGAATCGGACTGATGTCAAAGTGTATTGTACATTCCGGTATATAACATACTAAAAGTTACTTTATTAGATATTCTACCCTGCCTTCTAATGGCTACTTATGTACAGGAGTTTCAAATAAAAGAGGAGTAGCCAAAACCACAAGACACTAGGTCCACATTACCATTGAGTTATGAGCAATCAAAAATTTTGTTTTGGATTACCCAAAAAATTGACTTAGTATGTTATATACTTTAGTGTACAATGCATTTTGCCACCGGTCCAAGCTCGTTCCCCACCTTTGCCGTGCCTGTAATTGTATACAGTATACCTGAAACCATTACTCGAGCATTTATGTACTCACAATTCCGGTTGGTTAAGCCAGTGAAGCACAAGTACAATAATTTAGTAAGTGATGGTCGGAGGTTTGAATCCCATCGCCAGAATTAAGATTTGTTGCAAAATTTACAGAAAAAAAACTTGGGGGTCGTTTCAAATAAGATTCCTTGGGACGAACATTTGGAGCTCCATGGGATAGGTTATTCAGATTACCTATAGGATGAGTGTCCTTGGAGTTTAAAAATCCGTTCCTTAGTAGGCTAGGAGCTCCTTGGGACTACTTGTGCTATTAGGATTAATCATAGTATCTACTTATTGTTTAACTTGTAAGTTTTCATATGATTTCTTTATATTCTTTGTTGAGCATTAAATATGAGTAACTCAAAACCTTATTGTAGTTAAAATTTTTGTTTTATTATAAATATCTTAAAGTAGGGGTTTTTAAACATAATATGGACGAAGGCCTACCGGGAAAATCCTGATTTCTTGGTGGACCTATTCGCCCATGAGTGCATAAATATTTGTTTCAAAACTTCTGACAACAATATGATTTCTTGAAGCTGAAATAATATAATTTATTAATATATTTATTAAAACTATAATAAATGTACAATATACCATATTAGACCTCTAGATGTTATTGTAATGATATTATTTAGAGTAGAATAAGGTTTTCGTAATCAATAAATCTCATAAAATAAATGAAAAAAAAAAACGAATACCTGTGTATGTTTTTAGAAGAATCAAAGAATTTTATTGTTTTTATTGCCTTGACTAAAATACACTTTTTAAAATTTTTAAATGTATTTATACTTATTTATTTATTTTTTGGTCCTGGTTTAAAGGGGTTAAGAAAACAGCAGCCATACCCCCAGATCTCAAGACATGCATTTTTTTTAGGGCCTGGAATTTTACAATATAATTTTTTATAACATACAAAAATAAATGTATAAAATACATATAAAAATTGAAGATAATTTAGTTAAAATTATAAATAATTACAGTTATATATGTGATAATATATTTATTTATTTTTTTAAACAAATTGATGATTATTTATTATTAAGACCCGAAAGTTGATTTTTTTTAAAGAATATCTCAGATAATACTTTTTTAGCTGATTCGTCAAAAAAAATAAAATATTTAGGCATATAAATTTCAATAATGCCCTAAAGAAATTAAAAACCTTTAAAAATAAAAAATAATAACTTACAAATTTGAAAAATGCAATAACTATATAATTTATATTTATCAATATTGTTTCACCTGTTGTATAATTTTAGGACATGATGACTGTTTAGGTAAAGAAGATTAACTCAGATAAAATATTAAGATGTGTATTAATATTCAAGTAAAAACATTTATTAATTATTGCACATGATGTAACATAATAATTTTCAATCTTGAATGTTACATAACCTAAGATTTAAAATAACAATGTTTATTATCATAGTGATAATATTAAACATCCAAAGATGATGATATTAAATAATATAATAGTTTCAGAATAATTACACTAAATTTGAAATAGTAAAAAACGTTGATTTAGAATGGTTTATTTGATATTTCTAAGGAGTTCAGGATGTAGGACATTTAATAATTTATTGTAGACAATCGGCATTAGTATATGATATGTTATATCACCCATGACAAAATAGATAGGTATGTCAGCAACAATACGAATTTTAGTCCGATATGATCATCCTCATTTTTTCCCATATATTAGGTTCTCCGTTTTTCATTCAATTCTGTGGTGATAGCTTGAAAATTTGATATATGTAACCAATGAGAGGCGGAGAACCTAATAAACGGTAAAAAGTGGAGATACTTCACAAATATGTGCGTATTACAATGTTGCTGACATACCCATCTATTTTGTCATGATATCACCCATATTTCTTTTCCTATGTTATTCTTATATGCACATGCACAAGTTACTGACAGTCCGCTCGAAAACATTTTTTACTATGAAAAGTGTAAAAATCGTGAAACGGTAAATAATCATACTTTAAGTAATTAAATTTCAATATTAAAACTAATTTGAATTCATAAATTTTTATTTCGGTTTATTTTAAAAATATTTTGAATTTTATTTTTCATTTGTTTGATATGATTTGTTAAATGATTTTTATATTTTCATCAACTTAATCATTTAAACTAAATGATCAAAAAATTAAAAAATTAAAATATTTCCCTACAAAAAGTAGAAAAAACATCAAGAATGAAAAATAAAAAGGTAATTTTTCGTTAAATTCAGGTAAAAAAAATATAAAAATGTCTAAAATACAAAATAAAAATCATTAAGTATTATCTAAGATGTTCAAAAGTAAGAAACTCATCAACTTCCTTAAACTTCTCTAGACTAATTAAACTTTTTTTTTTTCATCGTTAGTCAATAAAATTGGCCATTCCCCCCTTCCATCACTGAGCGTTGTACTATAATTTTCTTTCGTAGATTAATGGGTGGGGGAGTTTACACTCAATAGCCCATTCCACTCCATTGAACACGCCCTTGGGAATATATATACATCGTCAATAAATGAAAAAAAAAATATATATATATATATAATGTAAAATATTATTTTCTCTAGATTTCAACAACCATTTACTATATTATAACATTATAATGGCAATATTATAATATAATACAATGTGCCTTTTAATTTACATCAGAAGGTCAGACGATTTTTTTTGAAAGTAAATATAGAACAAGAGTTTTTTTTGTTTACAGAATAACATAAATACATATACTCCAGTGAACTTAGAAAACTTGAAATAGTGCCTATACAAATGTTATATAACTACTATTAATGTTAATATTTTATGAAAAAAAAAAAATAATGACATTACTTTTAAAGTACCTACGTTATTAATTAAATAAATAACTTATCTTAATAAAAATAATTTTAGGTGACTTTAAAGTAATTTGAATATATTACATATTTATTTACTATTTATTTTTCATTTATTTATTATTTTATATTTATTAATTACTTTGAATTACATATACCAATATTATTTTTTAGATAATCAGTATTGAGATAATTTGATTATGACTTATGAATACTATATACACAAAATAATAGAAACCTTACAAATTTAAATTTACTATAGATAATTATTTATGACGTCTTGAATTTTGTATATAGAATTTTCTATTAATTAACCATCTTGCAGCATTTCCGGTGTAATTCATTTCCTTATGCATTTTTTTTATCGTAGTCCCTTTTTTCTTTTCTTCCGATCGCCGTAATTATTTATTTTCGTCTCGTTTATGTCTTCTTTCCTCTGCCATACAGCTATTCGAGCGCATTCCTCGTGAGGGTAACCAACACCTCGACAAAATCCGTTGCTTAATCATCATTATATTTACGTAATAGTTAATTTTAATAACAATGTGCTATTATTTTTATTTAAAATTTTTAATTTTTAATCCGCACTGAAAACTGATGATAAAAAAAATCACAATTACCAAATACATTTTTCGTATAATTATAAGGTAGTCGAAATAAAAATAAAAATCACAACTCTATAATATTACATGGTTTTTTGTATATTTGAATAGACTACGATTACGGTACTAATCACGTGAATTTATTTGATCTGTTGCAGGCACAATTTAGCACGTCTGATGAAAATCGTACGCGGTGATAATTAGAAAATGGGCAATCCATCGGAACGCGTAGAAACGCCACTCACGGGCGGCTATCTACTGATTGTATTGGCCGAACCCAGGAGTGCTGAACACAAATTAGCCATACTGAAAAAGCTCACAAAAGGTAAAATTAAAAATGAATAAACATAACCCTATACTATCCTGACAGTTTAAGTTTAGACAGTAACTTCGTGTTTATTTTGGGACATCCTTATGCGTTAGGGTGGCGCGGTAGGTATACGTCTGGGTATATTGTACAGCTGCTGTGTCTATTTTAAAAAGTACCGTCATCAATCCTCTCGAATGTCGTCAGTAGGTACCATCGTGATGAAAATGAACGAGACTTGCATACACTTTTGGGGGCAGGAAATCGATAGAAAAAATAAACGATGCCAAGAACCATATACCTAATATAAATATTTTATAATAATAAAATACCCATATTTCGGTAGAATATTTTAGATCGTAGAGCAAAAATCAACCCTATAAATTATAAATTAAATCACTTGACTGGGATTTAAAAGAAGTAAACAGTTTTTTTTATTTCTATCATAAATATGGATATCTCACAGGTATCATAGATATACAAATATCTAATTAATATTGAGTAAAAAAAAAAAAAAAAAAAAACAACAATAATTAAGATCAAAAAATGAAATATTTTGAAAAACCTGCAAATTCTATCTGGTCTATAACTGCCACGAAAAATACAATGAATAACATCTTGCGAATGTTCATTATAGACGTAAAAAAGGTATAAATAAAGTCGTCCTATTACCTATAGCTGTACAAATTATATAGTATAAATCAAGTCTTCGGGACAAATATAAACTAAATAGGATGTATTATTGGTACCTATATAGGTGGAAAGTTGAATAAACAATTATTTATATGGCAACCATATTAAAAATAAGTTAATAATAAAACTAATCCAAATTATGTCTATTCTGAATTAGAATATAGGTTGAGGTCCTTAGGAATGACTCGGGGTGGTGCTTGTTAAGGGAAATATCATATATATAAATATAAAATCTAGTTCATAATCCATTATATATATATATGATTCCGATTTATTCGAGTTTGACGAATATTTTGATATTCTAGAAATAAATTAGCTATACGATTTAAAAATTTTAAAAAAGCTGGTCAGTAGAAGTGGAAGCACTTGATTCGTCGGATAGGATATTATAGTGGTGGGTATATTGAATTTGAAAGCATAAACGATTCTGAATGAAGTTAAGTGTAATAATATTTTCCGATTTATAACAAATTTCCTTTATTTTTGGTAGCATTCCTTTACAATTAAAAAAAATTGCTGAAAATCCAAAATTGATCTTCTTCACATATAAACTACAATACATTATTTATCTTGAAAATTTTTACACGAAAAATCCTACTTGACTTCTTCTATCCAAAAATTTATAAAATTACTAAAAAGTAATAAACATGGTATAATATTTTGACCATTTCTTATTTTTATAATTTAAATTATAAATTATAATTTTTTTCTACTTTATTACTCCGTAACATAATACATAAAAATGAATATTATAATACGGTATGTACCTATATATTGTATAATACTATGACGACTTTGAGATATCGTAAGAGAATTAGAACATGTGTTCCGATGTTGCTGCGATCCGTTTAAATATAAACTAAATCCGCCTAAGACCCTTCACTTGGTAGTAATTTTAAATGAGTTCGTATACACTGTAGAGGAAAAAATGTGCGTGTCAAATATAATTATAAAGACGTCGTGTGTTAAAATAAAATTACATGACGACTATTATCGTACGAAATTAACGTTATTTACAATATAACAAAGTAACTGCATTAAATGTTGTTTAGATTAAAACAACGAATAAATAACAATTACTTGAAATGTTTTAAACATTAATAACACAAATATTCGTTAAAAAAAAAATTAATCAATAAATTCTATTTTATATATTTTTTTAAATAGTAAATTATCAAATTTAATGTAGATAAAATAATTGGTTTTATGAATTATTTTTTGGAGTATAAATAAGTATAATATATATGGAGTTATATTTAAATTTCTAATTGTTTTTATTTTTAAAGATATTTATTGGCAAATTAAGAATATTATTTTAGTATACATTTAATATTTATATTTTATTTATATTTTATAAAAATATTACGTATACTTACTACAAGAAAATAGAATAATGAGAATTGTAAACATTGGCGTATAAGAGAAGCGTTTTTGTTTGTTTTAAAAACCCTTCCTTGGCTGTATTTATACCAAAATATATAAACTATGTGCTTCAGAATTTTAGATTTTTACAAACCCCCCTCCCCTAAAAAAACCTGCCTACGTGTCTGGTCGTTAAATACTTATAATTTATAAAAATATTATTACGGAAAAGAAAAATTACTATACAAGTATAGTTGGTTCAACTAATTTTTAGTTAATATGACTAAATTGATTTAGCAGATACAACTAAAAAATATAGTTTAATTGTTATAATTAATAATAATTATAATTATTATTTACTTGATATTTAAGTTTTAATTAATATATCTACATTAAATTTTAATATTGAATATTTTTTAGTCGATTAATGAAATAATGAATAATAAAAACATGTCATCCAGATACAGATAGTGAAAGTTAGTATATAATCCGTTTAGTCCTTGGACACTATAGTGTATTATTAATATTTTAAATTTTAAAGCAAAGATAAAACATTTCATTCAAAAAAACCATTTTGAGTAGTGTTTTGGTGTAATAATTTATTTTTTAAATATAATATACCTGGAAAATTTTATTTGTTATTTTATTATTTCACTTACATTTAAAAAATATTTCTATTGTAAAAGTTAGTTTTTCTTTATACTTAAAGGAAATTGCTAGAAAAATCGAAAAATTACTTCTAAAAAGTACCAACTAGAACCAATTTGCTATCAAAAATGTTCTTTATTTTTCTAGTATTCCTACTCGGAATCATTCTACCCCAAAAATATTATACACATTACTTTTATTTTTTTTATATAGAAAAATATTCAACACATCATTGTAAAATTAATAAATTTTTTCCTTCACTCAAAATCTAATTTTAAAATTAAATGATTTAAGAAAAAAATTAAAAAATAAAACATTGTTTAAATAAAATATTTTTCAAAATATTAATTAGGAACAAAATGGAGAGCATATTTTATACTGAAATTTAACGATTTTTATCTTGTAAAATCAAAGGTTTAATAAAAAAAAAAACAGTATTCAATATATAATGAATTATAAACATTTATAAGTCTACAAGTCTACAAAATATGTTTGAAATCAAAGCTTAGGTACATTTGAGATATTTTGGTCGCCATTTTTGAAAATACGGTTTGAAAAAAACGCGTTTACCTATAAGTAGTTTATTTAAATAAAATTATACACGTATGTTCTAACATAAAAATGTCTAATTGGGAAACTCTTTATTCATTAAATATCGAAAAAAAACGTTACGGAACACTCGATTTCCCCAGATCATTTTTATTATATTATTACATTTATTATATTATTATTTCACATAGGTACATATAATATGTACTATATACACGTGTAGTTTTAATAATTGTCTAGAGAAACTGATCCCTTTATAATTATCCTAACTCCGTATATTTTGATCGGAATAGCTTGATATTTTTAAGGAATATTTTATATTTTATTCAATCCGTTCTCGATTCGGAATCTCGAAATGTTCTTTTCTTTTTATTGCGATCGGTCCATTTTGTCGAATTTTTTTTCATTATCTACTTGTGTAAATTAGCTATTTAAATTATTCATGAATATCAGACAAGACATTAGGTACACATTATAGGTACCTTTATTAATTGAAATATTAATTACTTTATAATATTACGATTTTCGGCAGTCATATAATAAAAAAGGTGCACTTCCCTCGTCTGGAATCAGTAGGAGTGGGAGCTTATCGCTTATCAGATAGGAGACTCTTGATGAATGTATTGCATTTGAAAGCAATTATAAATCATTGCATTCGAAAAAACGATTCTAAGCACAGCTTCGGTATACTATACATAACTATTAATATTAATGTTGTTATTCAGTAAGTTTAACATTAGATACCTATATCAAAAGAGTAATCATAGAAAATTGCGCTTTAGTGTGACCTTAATCTATATTATAAAACATAATATTTATTAGAAATAGCTTGATTTAATATAATTATAATTATATTTAACTATAGTTATATTATACATAATTATTACTGTGAAATATACATTTAGTATATTTTATTTACAGTTTAGTTCCTGTTTGTGTTTTTGAAAACTAACAAAATATTGTGAGAACTTTTTCATTTAATTCTTGCATGATAAAATCCTCTATACAATAGTAACATAATTAAACAATCACATAACTCATAGTTAAATAAAATTAAAATAATAATCATATAATATCAAATAATGTTTGATAAATGTAAAAATTGGCGAATACTATACTTTGTACATATTTTATATTTTATAGGTATACATTATAAATTTATACTTTGAAGGAACGTTTTATGTTAAATAGAATTTCCTTGTTCGGAGATAAAAATATTCCTTTAATTTATTCAAAATTTGACAAATTATATACCTAAAACGAAATATAGTATGATATACATATATATATATATATATATATATATATATAATTACCCGTGGTTTATAAATTATTTTATACTTATAACACACTAAAAATGTTCTATTAGCTGTTTGACTAAAACAAATGGTCTTTTTAAACATTTATGAATAATATAAATATTTTGCAATATATATGTACCTATGTATACATCCATCATTTTTAAAGGTACGATAGAATACTATATATATGATATATACATTGATAGAACATTTTATATTAAATGTATTATATAATTTCCTAGTGTTAGGAGACCCCTGAAATTTATTCAAAATTTAATATACTATACGTCTAAACCTATAAAAAGAAACATAATTATATTATAGTTATATGTATATCAGTACCTAGATCTTGAATTAAATTTATATCATGGATAAAATAAGTACAACAAACTAATTACTTTTTAGTGAAATAGTAACAGATACATAACAAGCTTATGATTAAATATACTGCAATGCATATTGTATATCTAATATGTTAATAAAAAATACAATAAATCCAAAAAAACAATTAAAAATGTAATAAATTATAATTTAATTTCTTTAAATATATTACCGCATTATTGCAAGTAACGTACGACAATGTATTGAGTCCAATTTTCACGTTTTATAAACCAAAATTACCTCTTAGGACTTAATAGCCCAAAATTGTAGCTATTTTTTTAAAAGTTTAATCAACGTGAATATATAGTACTAAATTACATATTAAGTGTACATTTTAAAAATTTAAAGACATTATTTTTGAAATTACGAATTAAAAATTTTGATTTGCCGAAATCGTGTTTTTACTGTTTTTTGGTAGTTTTTCCTTACACATTAAAAAACAATTAAGAAAATCGAAAAATGACCTCTTTAAAGTACCAATTAAATTCAATTTTCTACCGGAAACAGGGTAAGCTTGTAAAGAGCACTTCTTCTGGTAGAAAGTTTGTTAACAGAGAATAAAATAAACACCATTGTAAATTCACTAGGTCCCTCGCTGTATTTAGAATCTAAAATGGAAAAAAAATAAAACGAAAAATTAAATGAAATATGAAATATGTAATTTACACATGTAAAAACATACTCATTATATTATCAAAATGAGTTTAAGTTTAGTCGTTATATTTAATAATATAAATTCGGCGAAATGGGAACAAATCGTCGGCAGTATGAGACGTCGGCGAATCGGGATACGACCCTAATTAGGTACAGTTGTCTATACGAGTTGTACTCTAAAATAAAATATTTGTATGAACAAATCGACTTTTTAAAATAAACTGATTAGGCTTTTTGGTCATGAATCATGAGTCCTAGAATCTAAGCCCTTGAAAAAAAAATTCCGTCTGACATCAATTAAGTCAAATAAACAAATGATCTAATATATCCAACACCGAGGATAAAAAGTAAATCAATCAAATGGTTTATTGAAAAATAATTACAATTGATGACTGTTTAAATCGATATTTTGAAGATTATCTTAAAGGAATTGCTTTTAATACTTCATTAATAATAATATAGGTACCTACCTATATTAATAAAATTAATTTACAAATTTTAGTTTATACACTGTATCAGTAATCCGTGTCATAAATATTATATTAGCAATCATTCGTTATCAGTATTATGTCTGTATCTATATAATTAATTAAGTACAGTTATATTATATTTATACAATATTTATACTTAATATTTTGCTATCTTTTATTGGAAATATATACACACTCGTATAATCTGTATAGTGTATATGCCTATTAATCCGTATTAATTAATCAGGAATATTAGACATCTATAAATAAATTATACCATGATATTTAATGGAAAATTCTCATAGGAATCGATATGTCGCATCACTTTTTTTCCTAGGGGCAATACAAGCGTTTCGCGGGCGTCAAAGTCGGATGAAAGTGCAAAAATTATGTAATATATCGATTCATATGAGAACGTTGCAGGAAATATCATAATGTATTTATTTTTACATTTATATCATATATATTATGAATTAAAACGTAGACATTTCGGTTTTAAAAGGTAGACAAAAAATTAAAAAATTTTGGTCATTGATTCATTCCACTGAGTATGTGTACGAACTTACAGTATTCCATTCAGAAACATTCTGTACCTATATATATATATATATATATTTTTTTTTTTGTAATAATTTTGTTTCATTAGATATATTTTACTATTGATGTTCTATCGGTAATTCCATATTTTCTTGACAGAATTTATTATTAGTAGCTGTCTGAACTCTGTGATGTATATATACTTAAGTCAAAATTTACGCTACCTATAGAAAAGTACGTTATGACTTATAATGAACGATATTAAAATCGCGTGCAATACTCTAGTAAAATGTTCCCTAAATCAAATTCACTATAAAACTAGTTAAGTAGGTACCTAGTTTTTTTCATAAAATCCATCTCATTTTCGTATTTTAAAATAATTTTTATTTATTAATATAATAATAAAAATAAATATATATTATAAAAAATAATAGGTATATAAAGAGAATATAAGCAAAAAAAGACTATAATTAACAACTAGTTTCGACCATAAGTCATCATCAGTTTACAAATTAATAATAAAAAACAAAAAAGGAATAGAAAATAATATGAAAATTGAAAATTAATAAACATAACACAAATAATATACCTACTAATATTAATTTATTAATTAATAATAAGAAGTAAAATATTAAATGATGACTAGTAATATAGAATATAGATATTATTTATTATATTAAAATAGCTGTTAGAAAATTATGAATCGTCGTCTAATATGTAGATATTGGCAAATATCATTAATTTAGGGTTTGAAAATTAATGCACTTAAATAGTACTAAATATGTATGCATTTATACATTTAAAAAAGTACGTATATACATACATACGTACCTACATTCATTTATTTACAAGTAAATCTAATATTTTAGAAACATTTCAAATAATGTTTGCATATAGTTATAGTACAGACATTTCTTTTAAACAATAATAAAATCGAGATCTAAATGTCATTAAAATATTATTTGTCTTGTATTGTATAGTTTTATCTCTGAATATTTATATTTATATTGTAGAATATAAGTAAAATAAGAAATATATTATTTTTACATTTGTAAATATGTATATATATATATATATATATATATATATATACATACATACTATACAGGTATTAGTGTTTTTATTTATAACACTTTTTTTGGGTAGTAAAAGTTATCAAAAAGTTTTATATAACCATATTAATCATTTGGCCGTTGCAGAACGCAGATGGTACCTTAATGAAATTATTTTGACCGTTTCAATATAGTTTATAGAAAATACTTATATAGTAAATATGAAAAAAAACAACGGAAAAACGAATTGCATAATCATTTTATCTTGTCCATTTTTGAAATAACTATAGATACGAAGAATTTTGCAGAGAATTGTTTTATAAATACCATGGTTCAATGTATAATTAAATGTACCAATAACTTTTCGGTTTTTATTATTTATTTTATATTTTAAAAATACTGCGTCTGTTATTTACAAATAATCAGCCGCAATAATATTTACTATATAAGGCTCTACGAATATTTTATTAAAAATATATAAGTAAATATTTAAGGAAATTCGTTAATAGGATAATTGAACAATAAATAGATTAGGATCAATATAATACTGTTTATTATAAATAGGGTAGAGTGGGGCTAGCTGTTAAAAATGTATTTTATTAATAATAACTCATTCGTTTTGTAAAACTGTAAAACTGTATCAAAATTCGTACAAAATCATTTTAGTATAAAAAAATACTTAAAATAAAAATATTAACACTTAAAATAAATATAATTATATAAAATTAATAGTTTTTTGAAAAACTCAATTTAAATTTATAAAATCTATTTGTAATAAGTTTCCCTACAATAGAGTGTAATATATAAATATTATTGTATGATTATTGTATTACAATACTTTGCATTATAATATTTTCATGGAATAAATATATTAGGCAAGGTCAAGTTTACTGCAACGCACATAAAAATAATATATAATTAAATAGTGTAAATATATAATAATAAATAAGTTAATATTTCAAATATATCTTAAGATGATATATACACAGAGGGTATTATTTGTTACAGTATTTAAAAATTATATACTTACTTAATATTAAAAAACTAAAATAATCAATAAAACTTACTTTTTATATATATAAGTTTGTAAGAATTGTAATCAATTATACCTACATCTGCAAATTTTAGAATAATATAAAAATATAGGTAGGTATTATAATTCACGTCATTGAAAATTATTATGAGGACCCAACACGCCCAATTTTTAAGGGGTTTTGTATAGGAAATTCTTATGAAAATTAAAGTCAAACAAATTAAAAATATTTAAATATATTTTAAAAATACACTTGTATGTATCAATACCACTTTTTGTTGTTTATATAATAATGATATTTATTAAAAAAAACATGTTTATTTAATTCAAATGCCATATGTAACTTTAAACAACATTGTTCCTCCATTTGAAAGATTGTTGGAAGCCGATTTAAAAAATCGTATTAACAAATTAAAAATATAGCATAAAAAAGCGTATTTGTCATTTGGTAAATATTCAATTCTGTAAAATATAAAAAATTAAATATTATTTTGAAAGTCTAATTTCAACAAAACATCGAAAAAGTTTTCATCTTATAAACGGTGTATAATCTATGTATCAATGTTTATTGTAGACTTGGTATCATTTGAAATACTAAAGTACTATTTCCCTACAAAAATTTGTTATTGTTCCATCCTCAATTCACGTACAACTTTTGTAAATTGTAGCAGTATACAATTTTAAAAGTTATTAATTATTATAATATAATCGAAATTAGCGGTTATAATTTTTTGTTGAACATAAAAAAATACCTATATATATAATAAGTTTTTAAAAATTATAAATTGATTGAAATTAAAGCACTATAAAAATAAAATGAAATAAATAAGAAATTACAAATTTCCAATGGAAGTTTGTAACAGCAATATCAGTAGCGACTCGTGGGTAAAATATCTAGTGGTGCACAACCAAAAAATACTACAGATTAATAACAAATATATTAACAAAACTATATTACCTATGTTATTTTTTCTAAAATGTCGATATAATAGGTAGGTACTTTACTACTATAATAACAAACGTAATGTCATTCATTTTATTAAGAACATACCTATACATTATACATTTATAGAAAACATAATTCAATATATCTTGTGCCTATATAACCTAGATAAGTGATATACTGATAAGATCTGAAAATGGGTAGATAATAACTGCGCCAAACGACAAACGTAGTTACGACGTACGACTACAGAATAGTTAAATATACATAGTTGGTTCAAACTAGTTTTGTGTGCCATGCTATATAATTTACACGGGGTATTTTTCCCCAGAAAGGGAATAAAATACAAATGTGCATGAGTAAACAGCGCATCGAACATGCATTTTTCAAGTGTATGTAACGGACTGTGCTGCGATATATGAAATCTATGGTCGCGACCAAACGGCTACCGACAGCAACCACCAATACAGAGGTACAATGGATGATAATATATAGATTAATAATATTCATAGGCACGACAATTACTAAAAAACAACGATAAATAAATAATAATTTTATATATAAAAACACGCTAATTTATCGACATTGTTTTCTATATTTTAAGTTCTGCCGATTATGACATGATCACTTTCCCATATGACTTTGATATGAATTTAATCGAATTTACCATTTAATATATTGTATTTATATCTATATAGTTTGAACCATATTTTTTCAATATAGTATTGGACGGTATAGTAAATTGATTAACCAATTTTTGGTTTCGGACATTATTCGATCAAGCATATTGTCGAATATAAAAAAACCAAAATATTTTTATTAGAGCCATAATGACGAGAAACATTAAAATATAATAATAGTACCTATATGTATAATGTATAATGTATATATTATATGAGTTTAGTTTAACGATCGTTTAACCTTCCGAAAATTAATTTGGTGTAAATAATGTCGTAACAAATTAACGGTTTATAATTAAAGTTATATCTATTGAATCACCTATATATAATAGTATATAGCCGAGAGCTGTAATTAAACAAAATTTATATATATATATATATATATATATATATAATATAAATATACCTATATATTAAAATTCCTTATAGTTATTTAGAAATAATGTATTTTATACAGTTTACTTGTAAGTTTTAGTTCACACGAAAACATAATTTATTGTTAGTCTATTTATTTTTTTTATTTTTTTTCTATCTAATTTTGGATTTTAATATACAAGGACATATTCAAAGGGTTTTTACAGATTTATTTTTTTTGTTTCTTTAATTTTTTTAATTAACCCGAATCGATAAATAAATATGAAAATTCATACAGACGGTACTTTATTGTCTTATATTTATTGTATTTATTTGCTATACTCGTATTTATAGAATAACATACTTCATAATCTTACTTATTAAAATCTTCGATTCCCATTCATAAAGATTGTAAATCACATTATAGAAGATCTACAGAAATAGTTCCATGCAGGAATATTTTATAAAGCAACATACGTTATTAATATAGTTTGAAAATTGAATTTCATAATATTCTCGTCCAAAAAATTTTATTCAAAACTCATCGATTTATATTTTTTTCAGTTATAAAAAAATAACTTTGCATTTTATTATTTGGCTGTTTCAATATTTGAATAAACATAAAATAACCTATGCAGTAGCGTAAAAGCTATAGGGTATGCTTTTATTATTCAGTTTATTAACTATATTATTCATAAAAAATCTTATTGTTTTAGAATAAAATATATACTAATTTATATCGTATCAACATTCGTTTAGTTTGGTATGATTAGGTACCAGTAAATTAAAATGAATCCATAATCGTTTAAAATTATATAAATGTGAATAATAAATTATCTTTTTACTTAATTTCTCTATCCTATACTACGTTTTTTATTTTTTTTTAATTAAGTGTTAAAATATGATGAAAAAAAATTGTAAATTCAATAACTATAGCTATAATAAGTTTGTGCAAAAAAAAATCATTCTGATTTTTCTATAAAAACACAATTCTATATGTTATTTTTGAATTATTGGATTTATTATATGAATTTTAAAAGTCAACATACCTACACCACGAACAAAAAATAAATCGTGAAATTGTGAAAAAAATATGAACATGATCGTCAGATAATTTTTGTAAATTTTATCACGATCAATTTGTACTTTATAAAGACGTAAAAACGACACATGGGTATATTTTATAATATTAATAATACACCTAAAAAGAGGTCGTTTGTTTACGTCCCTTCGATATTATTATTATCCTCTATAATTACCATCATAATATATTTTGTTCTCGTAATGACTTTTTTCCGGAATATCTTCGCGTGTAGGTATATAATCAAACTTTATATTATACCAGGTACCTATAGACATCGATTTTCGTAAACAGTTTCGTGGCGAAAGTCAATTATTTCGTAAGCAATGGTTTTTATAAAAACAATATTTATTACCTATTAGAAATTTGCAGAAATCATCAGATTTTTAGGCATGATTAAATTTGATATATTCGCGAGTGCTATAGATATATGTTTTTTTCTTTTATTGGCGAGCATTTTTCCGAGCCAAGAGATAGAGTAGGTCAGGTATTGATTAGACTGCGGGTCTCGGCGATGACGTTGCCGAAGGGATGGGCGTGGTCTGTTTAACTATACATCCCTTTCGGTTTAGTGGCATCAGCTGATGTTCGCGAGCATTACGCAATATCTGCACAAAGGTCAGGGCGAATGATTGACTTTATAAAAAAAATCGATCATTTTTTCATGCATTATATCGAAAATCCGGACAAGAATACTGTATTATACGTATATTTTCAACGATCCAGGCTCCATACAATTTATTTTCACCGTATTTTGTATTTGTTAATATTTCCTTTTCACTAACTATTTAAAAATTGTTTTCTGTACGGTATTAAATGTAGTATATACTTATTTAATATATTTTTTGGTTTTAAGGACCTATTCATTTTTACCCGTCATTTTGATTATTTACATAGGTAGTCAAATCTGACTATTTCAAAAAGCCAATAGATACCTTTATACTTTGAAATAAATTTCGTATCACCACACATTATAACGAAGAACTTTTGGAACCTTATTATAGAGTCCACTTGAAGTTTACAAAATATATTGTAAGTCAAGTTATATGCTAAAATATATAAAAATAGGGTTTGGAAAGAATAACGTTCATAAAAGTACGTTCATATGTTAACGTTCATATTTTGTGAACACTCATTTCTATTAAATATAATGTGAATGTGAACAACGTTGATATTTTTAAGGAATTTAAACGATTTTCAGGCCGTTCAAATAAAACTAAAATATATTTATATTTCGCTGCTATAAATCTTATTAGATTTAAATATAATTATAAAAATATTCCGTGGACTCACTATAAAATGAAAACGATAGTTTAAACTAAATTTTTTTGGTAAATTAATAAGGAAAATGTATATTTTGTTAATAAATAAATAACCAGATTAATGCGGTCACTTTTTTTTTTATAGAACGTGAATGTAAATGTGTTTTAACGTGAACGTGAACGAGTTAAATTTTTAAGTAAACATTCCGAACACTATAGTGTATACAAATGACAACTGTATGTGGATCCAGCCGTATATTTAAAAATTTCTACCGATTTATCAATATATTTTACTAATACTAATTTCAGGCTATGGATGTGACATCGTGTCTATGTAAATAATTTATCGAATTATAAATTAAGTTGTAATTTTTACTAGTGACTCATTAGCGTAACGACTGACGAGACATTATAAGTACCTACACTGTATAACAATAAGATAATTAGTTTACACATTCTGAAATCTGAATATCATTAGGTAAGTCTAAAATAAGTGAATTAAAAAATGCAACAATATATTATTATAATTGAAAAATAACCTCGTGATTCTAATTGTTAAAACTGAAAAAGTGCTAAAAATTTAAATATAATATATAAAAAGAAAATGTGCCTAGAATATCTGAAAAAGTATTATGGTTAACCATTCTGATTATTTTATTCTATGGTATGTATTAGTAAATATCTTTATCTTAAAAATCTGTTTGTATATTTAAAATAGTATTAAAACTATTATGTTTTACTTCATTATAAATTAAAAATTCTAATACTAAATTAATGTATACAATAAAACTATTGATTTATTATACAAATAATATTTTTCTTTTTCTCCTCCTTTGTCTTCTTCCACGACTATTCGGGGTCGGCCACCCTAGTCCTACACTTCCATTAAACTCTATCTCCCGTATCTTTTTCATTTACCCTACCTTCCTCATATCATTCGCTATCACACACCCTACCTCTTTTTCGGTATTCCTCGCTCCCTCTTTCTATCTACATACAATTCCTTTAATAATTTTACTGCCTCAGTCTCTTCCCTTCTTAATACATGCTCGAACCATCTTAATCTATTCTCCCTCATTTTTTCGAATTTTTTCCTCAATTATCTGATGCACTCTCACTTTAACCCGGAAATCCTCGGTTTCTCCACACAAACTCCCCACTCTTGTACTCGCTTCTTCATACATATCTTCAATAATAATTACATATACTTTTAGTAGTCCTTTCTTCATTAATTTTCACTTTTTGATCTCCCTAGGAGCTCTATCATAAACCTTTTCTAGATTGATAAATACCATACGAAATTTCTTTTTCCTTTCTCTGTAATTTTATGCAATCTGTCTTACACAAAATATAGGCTCTATTATTGACCTCCCAGGCATAAACCCAAACTGATTTCTAGTAACCATTGTCTCACTTCTTATCCTTTTATCTATTATATTTTCCCTAATTTTCATATTGTGGCTCATAAATTTTATTCCTCTATAATTTCCAAGTTTCTGTCTATATAATCTCTTTTATCCTTACATATTGGTACCAAACAACTCTTCTTCCACGCTTCTGAAATTTTTTCTTCAGTTAGTATCGTATTAAGGAACTTCATCAGCCATTTTATACTAAAACTACCTAATACTTTCTATACTTCTACCAGAACTCCATCCGGTTCCATCGCTTTCTTATTTTTTAAATTTCTCGCAGCTCACGACATTTCCGCTTCCCTTATTAAATCCACTTTATCTAAATTCCATTCTACTCGATCAATCCTCGGAAATTCTTCATTTAATAATTCCTCAAAATATTCTTTCCATCTTTTTATCACTTTCTTCTTCTTTGTTAACATCTTCCTATCATCATCTTTTATAAACCAAACACTTCTAAAGTTCATGGATTGTTTTTTCTTTCCTAAGCCTGTATACTTCTTTTTCCCCTTCTTTAGTTCCTAACTTCATCATATTTCTCTAATTTAAATTTACTCAATACACTTTTTGCTACTTTAGATAAAGCAATCTTCTTAAGACCTTTTGCTACCTTTTCCCACATTTCGTTTATATTTCTTTTCATGTTCCACATATCTGTTTCAATCAGATTTTTTATAAATACTTTTTCATTTTCGTCCGTTAGTTTCCACCACCTATATATGTTGTGTGGTCACACTTTCACCCGGGATTACCCTACAGTTCTTACACTGTTTTAAACCTCCTCTCTTCCACATAAAATAATCAATTTATGATTTTGTTTCCTCCACTCTTATAGGTTATACAATGCTCTTCTCTCTTCCTAAAATAAGTGTTCACAATTGCTAATTCATACGATGATGCAAAATCAATTATTCTTTCTCTAGTTTCATTCCTTTCTCCAAACCCATACCCTCTATGCACTCTATCAAAATATATTCTATCACAGCCTACATTTCCATTCATATGTATTGTATTTATGTATGTATGTATTTTAATCAAGCTTGAAAAAATAAAAAAAGAATTTTAATAATGATATTGTATAATAAGTATCTATTTTCGTATTATTTTAACCAAATATTTGATTTTCCAATCAATGTATTTACAATTTAAAATCATTTTACAAATGTGGATGAAGATTTTTGGTAATTAAAATTCAATGAACTATATTATTATTATTACTAGGCCACGGTTCTTAGGTACTTTCATAATTTATTATTAAACTAAGGAATGATCAACTTTAAATTTAAAGAAAATTTATCAATTAAAACTTAAAAGTATACCAAATTAATGTTTTATTATTATATTTTACAATTCTCGTGACCTATCCTGTAGTCTGTTTTATGTAGTATTTCTGTCAAAAACATTTATTCGTCAAGTATACTGAAGTCTAAATATTAAACTAAAAATATTCTTAGTTCTCAAATAAATTTCTTAAAATAATTAAAAAATAAAAACCACCATTTAGTGTACAGTTTTCTTTGTATTACTGTTAAAAAATTAGAAAAAATGTTTAAATATAAATAAATGTTATGTTGAAAAAGTTATTTTGTCACTCATTCTTGTTCATGCTTAATGATCAAATTTTTTCTATGTAAAAATGTATGTTTTCTATGCAAACTAGTTTAGAAAAATATTCTAAAAATATCAAAATTAAGTGCATTTTTTATATATTTTTATTAGCTAAAAATTCAATAAGTTAAAAATTTAATTTAAATTGGCCTGCCGACTAATAGTTTTTGCCCCTAAAGATAGTATAGTATAATATAGGACAAAAGTTATATAAATTATTGGTTTTTAATATTTTTTGGACCCCCAGAAAAAAGTTGAAAATTTTACTTTAATTTTCTTATGATTTTTTTTTTGATCGTGTTTAAATTAAAATTATTTTTTATTCCTATATCACAAACTATATTGAATTCATTTTCATAATTAAATTTATTTGAGAAAATACATTTGATTCTATATATTATATGGAATTAAAATAAGATAATTTTTGTGAAAAGATGGTTAGAATTATTTTAAATTATTATATCAGTTTGAGTGGGTTTTCTATATATATATAAATATATATATTGAAATTAAATTTATTCTTAAATATATTTATTGTAAAATCTAAGAAGTTAATTTTATTATCTATTTTTTTTGAAGTATAAATTAGATGTTTTTATTAATTGTATTGTAATTAATTGTACCTTTGAATGAAATGAACATATCTTAAATATACTTCTATATATGTATATAATATATTTTTTTTATTTCTAACCTGATGATAAACTAGTTGTAACGAATAATACTTTTTTGAATATAATAGGCACATTTTCTTTTTATATATCATTTTTTTTTATAATATAGGTTAATATTATTTATATATATAAAAATATACTATACTTGTTAATTTTTATCGTTATTTTTTACAATGTATATTTATTTTTATTTTTTAGATATTATTCCATTTTTATTTAATAACATTTTTATATATAAATATATTTGATTTAAAGTTTAATCATGTATACAGATAACGTTTTTTTTTTATCCTATACTTGAATAGATTTGTAACGTACAAATTATTGAATATTTTTGAATGCCCAAACTAGACTTGTAACAGTATTTAAATCTAAATATTTTTGTAAATTAATGATCAATTTTCATGTATTTTGTATACTTATTAAATACTTTTTTCAAGTATTTGTGTTTAAATAGGAACTTATTTAGCGTAAAATATTTTTAATTTTCGTTGTTAATATTTATTAATTATATTAATGTTCATATTCAACTTTCAAAGTGTAATATTGATATATTAAAAATGGATAAAGACGTATAGTATATAATATTATAAACACAATATAAGACTTAGGTTCATGAATATTGAATTTTAGACATTTTTAAAAATTAAATTGTTATAGGTTTATAACGTTGGAATCAGTTCATAGATTTTTACTATTACTCGTATTTGTGTCGATATGTGTGTTCAATATAATATTCCATCTAAAATGAAATTAACATTTCGTTCTTTCTTTTATTTTAAAGTTAAAATATCTATTATCAAATAAATAGAGGACAACATTTTATAGTGATCCTCGTTTGGAGATGAAGTTTACTTTAAAATGTTGTCCTCTATTGATTTGATAGTATGTACTATTACTGAAAAATCACTTTATGATTCCGTTTTTACAGTCTTGCGTAAATATTGTGATTACACAACAATAAAAAGTGAAACTAATATTGGATTAATTTTAAATTACTTTTAAAATGTATTTAAAAATTTTTTAACCGTTCGATATTTATAATTCTTGAAATTTCTTAAAAATAGTCTATTCAGAATCTCTTAAAAACTGAGTATGTATCGTCTTCTTAAATATCGAGATTTTTCTAGAATATAGGTAGTAATCTTATAGTTATGGCTCTTTTATACTTGTAATGCAACTTGATTACACCAAATGCTGTTGTTTTCTGTATATGGGACAGAAAAATACTATTTTTCAAAAAAATTTTGACCTAAACAAACATCACATGAATCCAAGAAAAAAGAACATCATGAATTTATGCTTTGTAGACACTCCTTTACATATAAAACTGGAATTAATTAAGAACGTTGTAAATACCATGAATATAAATGTTCATGGATTTACATATACGTGTATAAAATATAATGTTTCATAGAATCAGTAAAACTAAAATGAAGGAGGATATATTAATTGTAGGACCACAGATTAAAAAGCTACACTTTTTACAGAATTGTTTGACGAAGTTAAAAAAATTGCATGACAATCATTTAACATAACTCGTAAGGGATTTTTAGAATAGTGTAGATTAGAAAATTATGAAAAATTGCAAAATTTTTCAATTTTGTATAAAATTATGGGTTACAATATATATTTAAAAATACATTTTTGGATTTATACTTGGACTATTTCCCAGACAGTTTTGGAGAAGATATCAGTAGTAAAGGTTTCATTGAGATATTTTGCTCATGGGTACGAGCTACGTATAGAATCCTAATAATATGTAGGCTCGTTGGACTCTAGAGGAATATTTCCGAAGCTAAATGTAATAGAAAACATTTATTTTTCATTATAGAAATAAGTGTATTCTATATTATATTAAAATAATTGTTTTATAAATTAAATTTAGGCTTCTAAATAATTAAACTATATTGTCCCATCCAAGCTCTATCTGATGAAAAAAATCGAATAACAGTTCTGAATTATTATCGCTGCATATTATCATCGCACTAAGATTCATATTATATTATTAATAGCTAATTTAGTTCATAGGAAAAAAGAAAGTGGACATTTTGTAAACCAATATTATTGTTTTACTATTTAACACAGTTTAAATATTTTAAAATATAATTTGAATAAACTTCACGTCGAAGTATATATATATAAAGTGCATCTTTTTACTAAACGATTGTTTATATTAGGTACAAGTTTCAATTAAATTAAATTGATTTTTGTTTTGAAAATCTGGTGGTTCACGAATAAAAATATTTACTATAAAATGATTTTCAACAAACGATGGAAATATATACATAAAATTATTGATTACTTTATTAACATATTTTGTACTTAGATATACTTAGCAAACAAAATACAGGTACCACCTACTATTTTAGCCGGATAAAATGTGAAAATGAGTGAAGTCCTTGCTCTAAACCTATATAGTAAATATGACTAATAATAATAATAAGTTAATGTGTATAGTATGATAATATTGTGTAGGAATATATACATAGTATATAGTATGAAATAACATTTTTTTTTGTGGGGGGGGAGGGTAGGTATATATTATTATTAATTTTGTTTTTTTTTTTTGTTTTTACGTGTATGTATAATTGAAAATATGATATGATTTATAACTGCTTAAAATATGAAATAAGACAATGGATGGATGATAAATTATTATTTTTTAAACAGTAGGTACATTTATGTCGAGTCCGACAATACAGAAGATTAATTATTTTATTATTTCCAACAAAAATAAAAAATCTTCTATTTTAACCTGATACATATATATACCTACAGAAAGTCGTAAAACTGTCTTTTAAAAAAGTGTTCGAATATAGGTGGAAGTATTTTGTTTTAATTACTTTTAAAATAAATTTATTTTAAATAAATACATTTTAAATTAATACATTTATATTTATTTTCAGGTATTTATAATACCTGATATCGTATTATGAATCGACATTTTATTAAAAATCCATATATCTTTTTTTTTACTATTAAAATAGGTATTATTTTATTAAGGACTATACTATGCCTAATATTTAATTCTTCTAAATTCTTAAAAATCTTGTGAATTATTATGAATTATTATATTATGGTGTTTTTAATAATATACTCTGGCCTAAGATTGCGCATATTATTACTTGATAATATATTCCTAGTACATATCGTCATTTGAATATATTTTTATAATTAGATATTTTAATAAAATGTAATAACAATAGATACTTACAATGAAAAAAAAATCAATTAATTTAAGTACATCGAAAAAGTATTTAGATACCTACACGGAATTATTATATACAAGTACCCAAAATACTTATAAACAAAGCATTTAAAATACTTCTCAAGTACTATTTTTCTAAATACATAAAATTTATTTGAACACATTTCCCTAAATACTTATACTTGATTATTTTACAAGTCTGTTCTTTATTAATTTCCTGTACATGTAAAATACATATATACAGATATATAGTATCTAATATTTTTTTTTTCATAAACGGTTTTCTTTATTTTAGATAATATTCACACCTATACATTGATTCAAATTTTAATTTACCGTACTTGAATTTGTAATAGCAATAAAATATTTGAAATGATCTACATACACCGCTGAAGGAATGAGAATATTTTTATTATTTATTATTATAAACTCAATTAATACGTATTATGAGTATAAAAGGGATACAGATGGTTTAAAAAAAATCATTGAAGCTTCTGGTAATTTAATATAAAGTATAAATAATACTATTTCGTATATTTTGTAAAAATATACAAATATATTTTCAATTGTATCTACATACATATCACGTAATTAATACTTTATACACATTACATAAATGTGTTCAATACTGATGAATATACAGAGTTTTTTTCTGCTATTATTATAATTGTTCAATAATTGAATCATTTTTATGTTCAAATGGGTTACGCACCTTTTTGATAGATATTGCGGTCATCGTGTATTCCAAGCTTTATTATTTTGATTCTACGATGATAATCTACTCTTTATATTCTTTTAAAAGCGACACTCCCATAATATATTATTTTCCCACATAATTTTGACATTTCAATTTTAATTCATATAAAATATTAATAGACCAATAATTATACCATTACATGTTTTAAATTTTAATAATTTATCACGAAATATCCATCGTTTCTATTTGTTTGACCCGACTATATAAACTATTACCTAAACTACTATAATCAATATAATATTATAAGTAATAACTGTCAATTGATTTAATCCGATGTATTGTGCTCGTATAGCGGTTGATACCGGTTATTATTTTAATAATTATAATAAAGCCACGATTGTTATGTGAAGAAGCTATAGAAAATATTTTAATACAAAACATGATTGATAGACAGCCGACAATGGCATTATATTGCTGTAGTCGAACGGTTCGTTTAAAAATAAATTCGATCAATATCTACAAAAAAAAAAAAAAAAAAACAAGACACGTTGAAAACATACTTATTATAGTTGTGTCATAGTGGACCAAATAATGAAAATAAAAGTTAAACCTACTCATGTCGACATTTATAAAAATGTGTAGTTTTCATCCAAGAACGACTGATTATTATTGTTGTAGTCGACTTTAAATTGGATTTAACCTGTCAATAATATATAACTGAAATGAACTGTAGTAGTGGGTATAGGCTATTGAGAAAACAAATTAACACCCAGAGCGTTGCTGTACATTATAGTACCTGGAGGGAGGGGTAAGATGGAGCATTGGCCTCTCTGACATTTTGGAAACGCATAGTATTCATTTAAATCATATATGACCTTTTTATATTTTGAGCTGTGTGAAGAACCCATTGGTTTTACAAAATGTTTATTTTCAAAAAAAAAAAATGTTTTATGGAAACAACTTATTGGGTAGGAGTCGAGTAGGAGTTTTAGAGTAAAGAGCTTTTTTTTATAGTAAATTCATTCTAGATAGTACTTTTTATAGGTCATTTTTGATTTTTCCAGAAATCTTCTGAAGCGTAAAGAAAAATTAGACAAAACTGTGAAACCTTGGAAAGTCAGATTTAATCTGAAAAATGTTTTGAATTCATTTTAAATCATTAAAAACTGTGTTTTATAAATATTAATCATATTTTATTATTTAATTTTAAAGAAAAATCACTAGAAGATAGACCAACAAATTCAAAAATATTTTCAGATTTTAAATCCGACTTTCCAAAGTTCCATAATTTTGTCTATATCTATTAGACAGACATTTGATTATACAACAATAAAAAGTACGGGTACGGCTATTTTTAGATTAATTTTAAAATGTACTTAAATATTTTTAAATATTGTTACATTTTTATTTTTCCTAAAATGTCTTAAAAACACACAAAGCTTTAAAATTCGCCAGTGCAGCATCCTCTTAAATTAAATAAAACGATTTTAAGCTGAGCTCCATATAATTTATATACTTATTACTGCGAAAATTGTATTATAAAAGATAGTTTTCCTTTATGCTTAAGAAAACTATTGAGAAAATTAAAAAACGACCTCTGGAAAGTACCTAAAAAAACTTGAATTACCTAATTAGTAGATGAAAAATATAAGAAATATAAAAACTTAAAAAATTATAAATTAATAGGTACATATTATTAATAAATACTTTATACATAAATATAAATATATAAAATATATAATATATATTGCATATTAAACAACATCTAAGGGTATTATATATATACAAGCAAAAGATTTGGTATAAAAATTAGTTTACTTTACTACTGGTTTCGACTAAAAGTTATCGTCAGGTATTGAACAAAGAACAAACAAATTTTAACACAAAAAACCTTGCCAGATATAAGAAAAACAATGAAAATTTATAAAAGTTTAGTTATGTAGGTTTTGCGAAAATTTTGTCAATATTAGTTTATTAGATAAAAATTATTAGTTTTGTAATACAATTTATATAGAATTTATAAAATGAGACACATTGACTGACTTTAAATAATGTTTATGCAATTTATAGTGACAACTGATAACAAAAAAAAAAAACTATGTCTTAATCTATGGATACATTATATTATTATATATTATTATACAGTATCTAATTAACATATGATAACACATTGTCCTCATTTTAAATGACGACCTATTGTTTCAACCAAATGCATAGACACTACAGGTATACAGCAGTTGGCTATACCTAGTTTATTTTATACATTATCTGTATCTCATATTCAGAGGTATCATTTGGGGGGGGGGGGAATGGGGCTTTTTCCCTACTCTTAAGACTTATGTAGACCGATCGATTTTTACGGGCTAAATGATTTATTATAGCCTATATTATACAAATTCACAAATTTCCATATCATATAGAATGACGTCACTGTAGTCATGATAACTTTATAGTATATAATGAGCTGGTACTCGGTTTACCGCGTGTCCCCCAATTATGATAAAATTATATTATATTATATTTTGATTGGACAGATACCACGTTAAAAAAAATTGATGACTTTTTTTATGCTTATTTACGTTTTGAACTGTATAAACGTTTTGAAATTATTTTATCACATTTCACCACTACCAACATCCCCCCACCACAAAAATATTTCCTTGTTTGTGGTACCTACACACATAATCAAATTAATAGTGAAATTGGACCGATCAAAACGTTGCCCCATTCTAAGAAAAATTTAAATCATGCCCCTGCTCATATTCATTTCAATATAACATTATTAATTAATATTTATCATTGAGCAGATAATTAATGGTCAATAATTTTATATTGACCTTATTATTATGGTCACTTTTACAATCGCTCTTTTACTTTGGTGTATATATAAAAATAATGTTAAATTATAATATTATATTATATATATTATGGTATGTCGATGTATGGCCTCTCTATATATGTATTATTACCCCAAAGCTAATAGTTAAATAATTGTGTAAAAATAATTATATGACAAAGTTAAAAATCATATACAAAACAACACAACGTCCTAAATTGGATTTCCAAATACTCATGTTTTGAGGTATCTTCATCCTATTTGTATCACGTTTACGGGTTTTCTATTTTTTTTTTTTTATCGATTCTATTTGTGCTTGTGAATAACGTATTAATGTAGTAATAATATAATATTATATTCATATTGACTTCGACAAATTTAGTAAAATAAGCTTGATAAAAAGTGACACGTCTAATAATATAGTATGGATAATATATATTCATACTATATATTCATTAAATAAATAATATATTGTATTCATAATAGGTACCGAAATAATTAAAAACGTATCTATTTACATCCCTGTGGAAATCACGGCGACAATTTATTTACGTAATTTATTATATGAAATAACCCGCAAGTCCGCTAAAACTGCACATTTCACTTCTAATCTTTTATTTACCAAACACTACGCTGTAAATGTTGTTTTAATATTCTATAGAATAATCACGTATTATTGGTTAATATTTCAGGGCTTACATGCTGGAATATTGAAGAGAGTGGCGTAGAAATAGCTACTGAACTCGATTCTATTGTTAATCAAAATATCGAAGGCGAAGAAGGAAAAAATGGTATATAAATAAAATATCGATTTGTTTCAGTTCGGACATTTTAAATAATTACAATGTCATGGATATATTTCAGGTGAACAACTATTTCAATACGCGAGTGATAATTTAGTAGCAGAAATTCTTATTAATCCCCAACATAGTACGTTAATACAATGTATGAGGAACTTGTTAGCGAGCTTCACAAAATATAGATGTATCATCCACGCGGGATATTCATTCACCGAAAATGGATCTTGGATTCTTCAGGTTAGTTATTATTCGACTTTTATAAAATCTAATTTCAAAATTTGTTAATAATTATTACAAAAAGTAATGAATTAATATAATTTACATAATAATCTGTTTGTCTACTACTGAATTATGTTTTTTTTTCAAATTTATAATGATTTCAGGATGGAGTGTTTTCTGTGACCGATTTCTTAGACGCCTACAAAACAGCCGAGGCGCAACGCACAATCAGACTTCATGAAAATCGGATTCGTATTGAACTTCACTGTTCCGTAGACGCCGATTGGACTCAAGCTAGTCGGGTCAAAGGCACTCGTTTCATATTAAATCCACCTGAGAAAATTGTTGAAAATAAATCAATCGAATTCATTATAAGATGGCTTTGTGATAAAATCCAAGTTGTCGAACTTGATGTACTACTAGAAGACTCACAAGTGGTCGGAAACATTAGATTCAGTAGACCTACACTCTACGTATTTCCTGCTGGTCAAGGTGATTCAGCTCTATTCGGTATCAATGGATTCAATATGCTAATCGATGGAGGGGCAGGACGAAATTCTTGTTTTTGGGGATTTGCAAGACATTTAGATCGCTTGGACGCCATACTATTGACGAGATTCAATAGCACTAATTTAGAAGGAGTCGCTTCATTTCTCAAACGAAAGACCATGTCTTCATTATATCCGCAAATTGGACATTTCTTCTGTAATTTTAAGGTAAGAAATTATGATTAATAAATATTTTAAAATTATAGTACGATTATTACGAGCATATTAAATTGATTTTCATTTGATTTATTTATGTGTTTTTTTTATAGTATAAGGCTAATTTCATGTTACATATTTTAATTTTTTTACATTATAAAGAAAGAGCATGCTTATGGCGTGTAGAACATAACAAACCGGCTGATATCCAATCTTTAAAGCGCTTATTTTTAGAAGTGAATACTTTATATAATGTAGATTTATCAATTACCTCATTAATTATATT
Organism: Pemphigus obesinymphae; assembly: GCA_025469235.1. Taxonomy (NCBI): domain Eukaryota; kingdom Metazoa; phylum Arthropoda; class Insecta; order Hemiptera; family Aphididae; genus Pemphigus; species Pemphigus obesinymphae. The sequence continues at coordinate 42,591 of JAIPRL010003458.1, forward strand.
ATGAAATGCATTACAACATTCATTACCTCTGTAAATTTAATATTAAAATTATACTATAGAAATAATAGAAATGTATTAAGCTTATATTTTAAATTACTATCATTAAAATTACAAGTAAAACAGTAGATGGGCGTAAACACTAAAAATCAGTTTAGTTCATGAAAATTTAGAATTTAAAATTTGGATTATGATTATGATTGCTAAATAATATAAAAAAAAAAAATCTCTGAGACGATTTTAAATACAAGTGATAAGTTCCTAAAATATTTATGAACCTTTTAAATTAAAAAAGTAATGTTCTTTAAATATGGGTTTCTCTATTTATATAGTTTGGAATTAATTAAATCAATTTTCATATTTTATTACGAGTATATAATACTTAGTACATAGTATACTGTAAATAACTGTATACAAAATAATACATAATAATTAATATCGTATAATATGACATTTTAAGAAGTCTAGTACAATTAAGTACTATAAAAATTATAAAAATTAATATATAATCTATGATATATTCAGGTTTGTACTAAATATAAATTATATATATATTTATTTTCAGGCACGAAAACAAGTATCAACTCCTAACATCAGTGTTAAACATGATGTTCTTTCGATTAGTTTAATCGATACAGCACAAAGCTTAATAACTGATCTCAAACAATTACAACTTCGTCCTCATCTATGTTATCGAAATATTAATTTAGAGCCAATCAATCTATACCATAAAGTCGGTCATGGAAAATTAGATATGTATGTGTTAAATCCTTCTAAAGATAGTAAAGAGGTTAAAGAGTTTATGACAAAATGGAATGAAGGTGATCAAAAGTTATTTAATTCTACCAAAGACTTACAGTTTCCATTACCTAATATTATAACTATCTGTACATTGCTGGTATGGCAACCAGCAAATCCAAATACTACAATCACTAGAATTTTATTTCCAGGAAGTTGTCCTCAAAATAAAATATTTGAAGCCCTCGAAAGAGTCAGACATCTTGAGTTTTTGAAGCATCCCTCCTGCTCTATTAAGTCATTAAGTTCTTCAACGTCAGTAACAGTTAAATCTCAAATGACTAAGAAGACAGTTCTTGAAAAAATGATTCCAGGTGAAACTAAAACTATTAAAACTATGGAAAATTTGGAAGTATCGGCAGCAGCATCAAATGCTGTCATCCAAACGGCTATAATACCAACAGTACCAAAAGAAGGAACTCCCAAACTAAAATCACCTGTTGACGTAGAAAAATCAAAAACCAGTATAAAAATACTAAAAAAGGAAACAAATAGTGTAAAACCAAAAATTGATCATAAATATAGTATAATAACTGCAAAAGTGAATTCCAATAAAGTCGTCCAAAAAAGTACTACATTGAAAAAACCATTAAAATTTTCATCTAAATCTTCTCCGACTGATAAATTATCACCCACTACACCAAATGATAATCAAGAAAAAACCCCTAAGTCAATAAAACAAGTTATCAAACCCAAATCAACATCTTCAATTACAAAATCTCCATCAAGCACTCCTACTAAAAGTAAAAAAGAAGAAGCTAATCGAAAAGTTTTCGTTTCTTCAAGAACAAATTCTGGTTTAAGACGAACTCAAACATGTAAAAAAGAAACAAAACCTTCTAATTTAAAAAACACTGAACTAGGGGAAACTATTTTAAAAAAAGATTCAAACATAGTTTACAAATCTAGTTTAATTAGTGGTAATAAAGACAAAAGTGGTGAAGAAGAGGATATTTTAATTATTGAAAAAGTAGCAATTACTCCTGAAAAACGTATAACTCCAGATGGAAAACAAATAATCGCCAATGAATTGGATGAGATTTTGACAACAGCTAAAGATATTGTTATAAAAGATAAATGTACAGAAAAGTTATCAGACTCTGGAGCTACTACTGCTCCAACTATGCCAGAAGACGAAAATGTCATAGAATCTAAAAACGAAATCGAAGTTGATAACTCTTCAGATAAAAAAAGCGAGGAGTTTAAAAAAGCAAAAGATGCATTGAAAACTCCAGATGAAGTAGCAGATTTACCATTTCACGAAGAAGCAGATGAACAAAAACCTAAATCTGAAGAAAAAGAACGAATTGAGGCAGTTGTTGATACTCAAGAAATTTTACAAGTGGAAAAAGCTGAATATGTATTAGTATCATCAGATTCTTCACCAGAAGTATTAAAACGTCAGGTATCAGAAAGTGTAGATTTATTAGATACTGAACACGATGATGACTCCGATAAAGAGGATGAATATGCAGAAACAAAAACAAATGTTATAAATCCATCAATAGACGATAAAAAAAAATTAATAGAACATTTATTAGAATCATCTAAAGATTTATGTGAAATTACTGACAAAATTGATGAACTTAAAAAACAAAATGATCATGAAGTATTTCATTTTAATGAGTCAGAAAATGAAACAATTAATCAAAATAATCAGGAAATTACTAAAAATTTTACGTTAACTGTAATTGAAACTACAGTTATAAGTAAGCCACTGAATACACAAGAAATTGTGTTGGACATTCAAGAAGACATAAAATCTAAATCAAAAGAAAATAATTTTTATACAGAAAATCCATCAATATCCAATTCCAAAGAAAATCTAAGCAGCATTAAAAACAATGACCAACAGCAAGATTTGAAGTCATCTAGACATACTGTATTCGTAAATAATGAATCATTAAAATCCTCGGAACCTCAAAAGCATTCAAAGGAAATAACTAATAATAGTAGATCAAATTCAATATGTACAGATCACGAAAGTAAATACATTAATGACATAGATAAAGAAGAATCAAAAACATCAAGTAAAGCTGGTTCTGTATGTAATGAACCGTTAAAATCACTTTGTCTGGAAAAAAACGAAAAAGAAATTATAAGCACTACAAAGTCAGGTTCCATTTGTCATGAACAAGAAAGTAAACCCACAAAGGTAACTAAAACACAAGAATCAAAAGCATTAAGTAATGCTGGTTCTGTATGTGATGAACCATTAAAATCACCTTGTCCTGAAATAGACCAAAAAAGAATGATAATAACTAGTAGATCAGGTTCCATTTGTCATGAACAAGAAAGTATACCTACAACGGGGACTGATACAAAAGAATCAAAAGTATCCAGTAAAGCTGGTTCTGTATGTGATGAACCATTAAAATCACCTTGTCCTGAGACAGGTGAAAAAGAAATTATAAGCACTAGTAAGTCAGGTACTATTTGTCATGAAAACGAAATTATACCTACAACGGTGACCGACACAAAAGAATCAAATTTATCCGGTAAAGCTGGTTCTGTATGTGATGAACCATTAAAATCATCTTGTCCTGAAGTTGATATAAAAAAAACTATCAGCACTAGTAGATCAGGTTCCATTTGTGATGAACCAATTAAATCACCTTGTCCTGAAATAGGTGAAAAAGAAATTATAAGCACTAATAAGTCAGGTTCTATTTGTCATGAACAAGAGAGTCCAACAACGGGGACTGATACAAAAGTATCCAGTAAAGCTGGTTCTGTGTGTGATGAACCATTAAAATCACCTTGTCCTGAGATAGGTGAAAAAGAAATTATAAGCATTAGTAAATCAGGTTCTATTTGTCATGTAAAAGAAATTATACCTACGACGGTGACTGACACAAAAGAATCAAATTTATCCGGTAAAGCTGGTTTTGTATGTGATGAATCATTAAAATCATCTTGTCCTGAAGTTGATATAAAAAAAACTATCAGCACTAGTAGATCAGGTTCCATTTGTGATGAACAAGAGAGTATACATACAACGGCGACTAATAAACAAGAATCGAATATATCAAGTAAAGCTGGTTCTGTATGTGATGAACCAATTAAATCACCTATTCCTGAAATAGGTGAAAAAGAAATTATAAGCACTAGCAGATCAGATTCCATTTGTCAAGAACAAGAAAGTATACATACAACGGCGACTGATAAACAAGACTCAAATGTATCTAGTAAAGCTGGTTCTGTATGTGATGAACCATTAAAATCACCTTGTCCTGAAGTTGATACAAAAAAAACTATAAGCACTAGTAGATCGGGTTCCATTTGTCATGAACAAGAAAGTATACCTACAATGGGGACTGATAAACAAGAATCGAATATATCAAGTAAAGCTGGTTCTGTATGTGATGAACCAATTAAATCACCTATTCCTGAAATAGGTGAAAAAGAAATTATAAGCACTAGCAGATCAGATTCCATTTGTCAAGA
>JAIPRL010003459.1:0-46803 GCA_025469235.1 Pemphigus obesinymphae
TGTATGAGCTCCAACGAGTTTGATTGCTTTCCAACAATTAAATACTTTTCGGAAGAGGAAGGGGTCGAAATAAATGAGGTTTTCATTGAAGAAATTATTCAGCACCTCACTGTGTGAAGGATTCAACAAGTATTTTTCAAATGACCAACAGTTGAAATATAAAAATGAATTGTCGATTAAAAATCTATTTATTATCAATACACGACTTCCCGCCATGTCAGCAACAGAATATGAAACCTTTATTGAATTGACATCTGATTCATCGCTGCAAGAAAAATTTAAATCAATGCCATTAGCAGAATTTTGGTGCAGTTCAAAAGATGATTATCCTCAATTATCACAAAAGGCCGTGTTGGCACTTTTACCATTTGCAACCACTTATACATGTGAAACGGGGTTCTCCACCTATGTATCGACAAAAACAAAACACCGCAACAGACTTGATGCCGAACCTAATATGTTAATACAACTTTCATCATTAAAGCCCAATATTAAGAATATTTGTAATAATAAAAAGCAATTTCACGCATCTCATTAAGTATTTATTATTAAAGTAATATTATATACAATTATTATTTTTTTTAACATATTTTTTAATTAAATACCTTTAACACAATATTAGTGTATGAAATAATTATATTTATTTTTTTTGCAAATAATCCTAAAAAAGGCTTAAAAGCAAAAAACCAAGTAGAGGTTCCACGATAAAAGTGGACGTCAAAAAGGGTTCCACGGATAAAAAATACGCTGATCTATGCTATTAATCAATGAAATAAAAATCAATGCAAATAATTCTGTCAATTATATATTATTGTTAAATGTAAACAGATCGTTGGGTATATTTTAAACATTCGACTACTATATTTGAATACAAATTGTAGAAACTATGGGGTTAGTAATTAGTATCTAACCATTTTATCAAAACCACGTCGGTAATAATAATGAGAATCGAGTGTCCATCATAATCTTGAAATAAATATATTCGTGTATCGCTCATCTTCGGTGTACAAGAGCCGTTATCTGCTTATATTTCATCTTGGTAATTCAACACTATAATAAAATACTGTCATTATTTAAATATTTATCATTATTTTATCGAGCGTTAAAAAAGTTGAAACGTCTTATAAGTTAGAATTGAGGATTACGTATATAAAAATTAAGTTAAGAACCTCGTAAAAGATAATTAAATATATTGTAAAAATACTAAAGCACCCGAGAATTGAAAAGTTAAAAAGTACTCAAAAAGCGAATAGGTATATTTCCAAATAATTGATTTTGTACCCATATATATGTTGAAAAATCAGTATACAGTATATAAGTTACACGAAATGTTATAAGTTATAACAATACATAAAACATCATTCTCATTTTTCAAATTGGTGTAAGTACATATTATATACCTATAGCCAAAAAAATATGCAAACTTGTGCGTTTACGAAGGACGTCATTGAAAAGAAAGCTCACTAATCTATTATAACAACGACGCAACGCATAAAAAGAAACGTCGTTTCTATACAGACACGACCTATAAAAAAACATTTTTTATTTAAAATTATTAATGAGATTAAATTAAAATTTTCTTCTTCGTTCTTTTAACATTTTAAATTCGATCAAACTAAGAGTTAAATAATAAAGTATTAATAAGTATAAAATAAATAAATAACCTTCTTTTCATTTGCTGAAAATCCATTGATATACTTCACTATTTTTCTGTATTTTTTTATTTATATTGAAAATTAAACACATGCGCAATTTAATGGAATCTATATTATGCGGGACAATTAAATTATTCAGTAAATATATAAAAATATACCTACTTTTCGAGTAACTTGAGAACTCGATGTAGAAAATTAACAATCACTGATACAGTAAAGTAATACAGTTAGAAGGCCAACGTTCAGTGTTAACTCCAAAATACAATTTGAACTACTGTTTAAACTACTGTTGGTGATTCATATAAATATTAAAAATACACACTATAGAATAATAAGAATAAGAATAATAATAAGAATGTCATAAGATATATTGCTGATTTTTTCTATACTAAATGGACATACTGAAGTTTACCCATCTCCCACTGCACTTTGAGAATATTACGACCACCTCCTGGTTCGAACCGTATAATACCAAATCGTATTTAGAACTGTAACAATATTATAAACGTCTTAATATTCAAACCATCGTCATGTATACCTATATAGTATTACACCACCAGACGTCTAATGCATAATTCATTCATATAATGTATTTATATAAATGTTTACTGTCCATAAAAGCAAAAACAAGATGTATATGTCAGTGTGTGATACCATCCTGTCGCAAAGAGTACTTACACATAACTCTCGGGATATTTTTTTTAGAAACGATTTAGTAAGAAAAAGTATTAGTAAAATGCGTGTACACAATTTTTTAACAACCTCCTGTAAAATATACCTATAAATAACTCTTGCCCTTTCATGACCTGTTAAGAGAACGTCATACTTACATTTGATATAGATACATTTGAATAGATATAGCAAAATTACACGGCGAAAAACATCTGTTATGGCGTCTAAGTTACAATTAAACTTTTAAGCACCTATTGACAAAACTTAAAAAAGAGAATATTCTCTAGAAAAATAAACATAGTTTTAAAAAGTGATTGTCTAATAAATAAATTATAACATTTTAAGTTACTCTTTATTTTAAATATCTTTTCGAAATTGGGTCATAAGTGTATACTGTATACTAAGTTCACAATTTAATTTTAACCAAGACGCCACAGTTATAAATATAAGTCGCAGGCAATTGCTACACCATTACACCAATGAAAAACTCATATTATAGCATTGTTGATGACGTATGAAATAAAGAAGTTATAAGGAAAAGACACTTTTCCATAGTGTTCGATTTCCATGTTTTTGTACGTTATGAATGAAAATATGATAAAAATGTATTGTGATATAACAATACGTTATGAAATAACTAAATATCAATCGATTGTTATCAACAATTTTCTTAGTAACTATGACAACGAATTATATGGATGATCAGTACAACGGACACGACGAAGATATAAAGACTACTACACTACAAATTATAGATAGTATCTAGTAATACTGTAAAAAAAAAAACTGAAAAAAAAATTATCCAATATGTTACGGAGCTATTCTCTGGCTTCCCGGAGATAATGTCCAGTGTACTTAATGTTCATATTAAAATGATCCTAAATCTATAGTGTCCATAACATATATCCATAGCACTAAAAGCAATAGCACACACATGTCTAATGCAAAAATAGGCCAAATGACCAAAAGATCCAATACAGAAAAATATTATATATTATAAAACAATATTTTACAAACGACAACTTAGAAATCGGACCGAATTATATACTTGTGGATATTTAACACGCGAATATCAATGCATTTATAGATAAAATTTTCCTGATATTATTATTACTGGATGGCTTTTTCAAGAAATCATGCCTCAATGATATACACCTTGTGCAGGATATGATGTTGAATGACAGATTTCATGAAAATATACTAGATTTAGCATTATACATTTTATTTTATAATTATTACCATTATTATTTACAAGAGGAAAAGGGTGAGCTGTACCGCCAATATTTCCTCCTGCACTTTGGAATATACATGGTCTTATCATTATTTATTGTAGAGATAACACGCAAATAATGTAGTAGGATTCCATTTCCAATTTTAAAGACTGGTTTCACACCGTGTAAATATTTGGCGATTTATTCACCATCTCTAAGAACAGCAAAGAAATACTGAAGGTCATGCGTGTTCTAGCATTAGGTAGACACATGAATGACGAATAAAACCACTAACATTATATTATAGAGAAAACCAGAATATAATTTTGAACATTGCATTAAACTACGAAACATATAAAAATAAAAATTTAATTCTTCGTTATTCGTACATGGGACATTACCACTCTCGTTGGACAATATCAATATCATACTTTATGTTTCATCTTTCTACGATACTTTAAAGTTCATAAAAAGATAAATACGAAAGTAATAATTTTAATAAAATTTTAAAAATGTACGAATAAAAACAACAATTAAAATGTTCCTGTAACGGGTTCAATGTACTTCTTTTAATATGTATTTAAACATTTTTAAATTTTTTTCAATTGTTAGCTTCTAATTTTTCTAGAACATAATTTAATTTGCCTATATAGAATCCCTTAATAATCTAACATTAAACATCCTGATATTATATTTTAGTACCTACTTGTGTATATAATGTGAACTACAAAAATGTACATTTATGATATTATTTATAAAAAAAAATTGTGCATTAGAAATTTAATTTTTAAAACCCGAAATACGAAGTCATCTCATTACAAATCCTAAATCCTCAAAAATGATTTTCAAAATCAAACATCCTATTATAACTTTATATGGTATTATGATTTTAATAATTAAACACAAAGAAATAACAAAACAAATATAACCAAAATAAACATGAAATCATTACATCGGATATCAAAATACCTACTTATTATAATTCGTTGTAAAATAAAAATCAAAAAATATCAAGATTTTAATAAAATTAATACCAGTAGCTAATATCAGTACCTATAGTACGACACGAACTTCAAAATTCTTTGTTCTCGTGAATTGCGTTTAAGTGACCTTGAACGTACGTGTATCCAGTTAATCGGGAATCTAGGTGAGCTTCCCCCAACAATTTGTCCAAAAAGAATCATATTATGTTTTGCGATTTAACAGAACAAACATGCACAAAAAAAAAAAAAACACGGAATTCATATTAAAGATAACTCGCGGTCTCTGTAATCTTTTTGTGATGGCCGGACGGGTAGTGGGGGTCGTTAATCGTAAAACCGTAAATCGTTCCTATGATCATGTATGTTCTGTGGTGATACTCTATAAATTCGAATATACGATCATGTACGGTACCTTATTTTTCGGTCCGACACGCTTCTGTTATGTTTTATGCTAATACCTACTTTTGAACATTTTTATTGTACAAAATCTGAGAAAATAATTATGGATTTTAAAAATCGATTGATTTCAAATTATATCCATGTTCTGTATTTTCGATTACTTGTATTTTTAAGAAACATATTTTAAATCAAAAATAAGATTACCTATATCATGTAAGAATAAATATACCCATAGAAAAGAAAAAGATTTTATATCGTATACCAAACATAATGAAATTCGAGTCAAGCACGATTTCTTGAACAATTTTAAAATATTAACCCAAAAATGGGTTTAAAATCGTTCTGCCTTAACTGTGTTTTATAATTAGGTATAACATTCATTTAATCAAATTTCATTTTCCAAAATAAGCATACAATTAAATCCAAAAATGTGTCTATATGTATTGTGTGTACAAAATTGTACAAGGCATAATAACATTATAGGTATTTACTGTATTGTTTACATATTTTTGTTGTCACAATAATAACTATACACAGCTTGGAGCGTATATATATAAACATTAATATGATACAAAAATAGCATTTGATACTCTCTTCGAAAATATATTTTTTTTTTCGTCAACGTTTTTCACTCTCAAAAATATAACAGTACGTTTTTATAATTTTTTTTCTTTTTCTGTAGTCTGTAACCCTAATAAACGTACTCGATTAATCTTACAGCAGTCGACGTTATGTAATGCAATCGCCCAAAGACATTCGTTAGAGGGTGCGAGTTGCACCTCGTTTGGCCTTTTTTTTTATACCCTGGTTACACATTTTGTTTTGAGAGAAAAAAACACGACAACATTTTCATTACACAAAAGAATGGTATAAATTATATTATGGAAATGTGACCTTTCCTCTTAGTTTTTTTTTTTTTACGGGTTGGATGTGATGGACAAATTTAAGAAGTAAAATATATAAGTTTAAAAAGTTAATATTAATTTTTTTAATTCGTTAAATTATGGTATAATAAAGAAAAAAATTATAATATTATGTTAGGTTAAAAGTTAACTAAGATTGTTTTTTTGACTTCGTTAAGTTAATAGATAATAAAACATTTACTTAAATTTATTCAAAATTAAAATTTAATATTTTCTAAAAAAAAAATCAAGTTTACAAAAAATTAAAATTTTTAAGTAAAATGCATTTTAAACGGATTGTAAACGTCGATTTCATTTTGAATTTAACTTCTTTTAAACATTATATATAAAATCAACTCATAACAAGTATAAAGTGCAGAACTTATTTAGTTAATACTTAATACTGAAAAAAGTGCTTGACTCGTTAGGTAACTAACAATTTCAATTGATACGTTTTAATGCTAAATCTAAATATGTATTATTGCCGACCACAAATAGTTGACAAAGGAGAATAAGAACGTGTTAAGGCCAAACCTTGAGAAATTCTGTACATGACTTCAATATTTATACGAGTAGGTATATTGATAAAGGATATATATATATTTTATGATTTTTTTTTTTTTTTTTCAGTAAATGGTTTTTTTAAACTCTAAACTCTAAAGAATCTGATTTTGGGATTTCGATTTTTTTAAATTCCTTATAATTTCGCCCAGCTATATTGGCTCATATTTTTATTATTTTGTCAAAAAATACTTTGTGCATTTTTTTTTTTATAACAATATTGCTGTTTTATATCGCACATATATTTTATGCGGTTAAATTATTTAAAACGAAAACTACAGATTTCGTTCGATTCTTCGCACTATTCGTTGTAACTCAAGTTCTCATTTTATACATATACAGTGTGCTCGTCATATAAACACCATATATTCTTCCAAATAATGAATCTATACGAGACCAATATCCCAAAGGGATACACTGACCGAGTATCGAACAACGACCCATTAACACTCCGGTCACGTAAGTACTACGTATATAGTTCATATATTGATATATATATATATTTATTATTTATATACCCTATACCACGTGTATCTTAAAGTTAAGACTCGTGTGTTATTACGTATAGATTTTGGTCCTGAGAAATTTACGATCATCGCATTATTAACGGTGCGTGTGCATCCATGTTCATGACTGGAGAGTGGAGACACAAAATCTTCGACTCTGTATAGTTATAATCACAGAACATATAATAGAAGCAACAAATCTCATGGTAACAAATCGTTTTGCATCAGATTATTATAATATATTATTGATAACCTATTCATAATCCTTGTACACAGCAAGGATAATATCCTTGCCAACTTCCATGATACACCGGCTCCGAGATAAATAGAACCTGAACAGAGGACCACAGCAGTCGGGGGTCTAAGTAATATTTTTGAAAATAATGAGTTAGGTGCAGGAATGGGTTGCTAATCTGTTTAGTGATAAAGAGATTCAACCATCTAAACTATCCATGTTTTGATGCGTATATTAACCATAAATGATTTCCATGTTTATTATTAGTGACAATAAAAAGATCAGGGTTTGAGTATTGGTCTGGTATAGTCAAAATAGTGAAATTATAAATTTCCTTGTTACAAAACACTTTCAACTTTGACTTGAGTTTTCTCAAAGCAATTATGTTGTTACTTAGACCCCTTTGACTTCTGGGGTCCTCATATGTATACACTATACAGGTATACTTACGATAATTTGGTTTGATTGTAATAACGAAATGTTATCATTAAAATATATTTAATAAAAGTTTAACTTTATTTTAAATGGTAGCCTTTATACCTTTCACAACCATCAAGAAAAATAGATTTTCGAGGAGTGTCGTATACCTGTAGATTTAATTTGTTTATCACATCTTTCGTGTCAAAATGAACGCATTTCCTTGTAGTAATACTCATCGCCTTGTTTATTTATGTTACTGTCAAAGATGATAATTGTGACAATGATGACATTTTCTCTACCTAGTCGTTGTCAGTATAATGAATGGAAACAACGAGAAACATTAAATATTTATTTGATAAAAATTACAATATATATAATATACATTATGACTTAATTAATAGCAAGAACATTAACACGCTTTTTCAATTATCTTTAACTTCAGTTATAAGTTATAACCATAATAACAAATTTAGTTGTAATCCCTGGATCTACATAAAAAATATAAATCCAAAGATGATTTATAAAAACTAACGGAAATATCTTTTTCTAATATTTGAACTGATATTTATAAAGCTGTGAATTGATTCATTATTTATCTTGAAATTAAAATAGAACAATTCAAATGCACATTAAAAAACGATTTTTGACAAAACAGCAATTTTAACTTTTCGGTTACAAACTCACAAGTTATTATGTTATAATATGTTATATGAAATATTCAATAGCTGCATGATTTTTCGGTTTTCCAGTCTATATTAACAATATTATCACTATTGGAAATGTCATTTAGCGTCTTTGTTATAGCCGGTTTGCACAGTTTTGTGAGTATACATGCAAATATTCCCACAATAAAAACTAGTAGGTTCAAACCCAAAAAAAAAATTTTTTTTAATTAACTCATTTTTGAAAACCACTTTTTTTTTTAACCCAATTTCATTTTCAGTCAATTTTAAATTAGAATGATCTAATTTACATCATTATTGATTATTGAATAAGTTACAGAAAATCGAAAGGTCTGGAGTACCTATATTCAAATAGTATTAAGACCTTTAAAAGTGCTCTACACAATAATATTATAGTTCAGATTAAGTACCTCTATAACTGTAATTATATCAGATACTGTACAAATAAATTTAATTGCTGTTTTTTGGCAGAAAATATATTGGAAACAACCTAAATAAACAGTCTTTTGATTTCCAATGACGTTTGTCTTTATACTCCGAACATTCGTTTAATTGGGCTAGTATAACGTCACTATAAACAGACTGTGTTATACTAAAAGGAATATACATCCAGCGAGCAGTAGCAAAATATGCAGCAGTATAATGTTGTCCATTTTACGACGAGATTAGTGTGTGCATATATTCGATTTAAGATTCGTTTCGAAATCAGCACAGAAATCGCCTTATGTAAATCGCACATAAAGCCTTTTTAATCCTGGTAATTTAACTTGTATTATATGGCTGTAATAAATTGCAGGATCTGATAATATATTGGGTTCCTCGGTCTCTGAACGTCTTTAAATCGTAGGCACACTGTATATATTTTTTATTTATTTAATTGTAATTTCTAAACAAATAATGCTGGTGCTTATTGAGATGATTCGCTGAGATATTATAATATTATCGTGTAGGTATAATACCGTCGTCGTTAAACGATAACATTCTTTTTTTTTTTTTTTTATCATTCCTTTGGGCGATATGGCCTAACTACATAACCGTAAAAACGCGCTTACGTCACACCGTTTCGGTACCACCTTATTTTATAAAAACATCATTGTCGAAATGTTTTAAATCCGTGTATCATATATTATCGACCCCGTCGTGTTCAATATTCGACGATCGTCTCGTGAAAAAAACTTTTAAAAACAACCCTTTTCCGAGGACATCGTAACAACTGCCGGGGGCGTCCAAGCGGTGGACGCTGTGTAGGATTGTTGGGTACGTGAAACAGTTTCGGTCCCGTGACTTATGATGACGGGGGAGGTTGTATACGCACTATTCTCGTGGTACAGAAGGAGTGGTGGAAAGAGCCGCTCTGAGTTTACAGTTTTTAACCCCTTTCGTCCGACGTCGTTGAATTTTCAAATTTAATTTTTTTTTTTTTCTTTTTAACACACGTGGGGCAACAGCTGCGAGAGACGTGCGCCGACCGTGTAAAAAAGGGTGCTGTGTACGACAAACGTCGTCGTGGCAGTCGTCTAACTACTACTACTACTACTACTACTACTACTACAAAACAACTAAAAACACAGTACACACGCACACACACACATATATTGATATATATATATATATATGATAATAACAATAACACGTTTACGATACAGTAGTAGTAGTAGTAGTAGTAGTAGTAGTATACACTGCCAAATAGAAAACAAGTGGCCCAACAAAAAGGCAATCGAAAAAATTATCATATTATTATTATTGTTATTGTTATATATATATATATATATGACGTTCGCCAATATTCGTATGCGTACGTACAATATATTATGTATAAACACATATACTTTGTTATTAAAAATGACGACGACGTCTTGCACGTGACCCCCTCCCTCGTCGTTGTAACAATAATAATAATAAATATATTGAGCATAATACCCTTTTCAGGGAGCTGTCGTCGCCGCGGCCCGTAGTCCTTCGAAACCGCGTTCTCGTCGACGTGACTCACACGCAAGTTTTTGCGTTCGTGTATAGATAGTATAATGTCATTCTATCATAATATACATTGTATGTGTACGTAAGCACTTTATTTGTCATATTTTTTATTCCAAATAAATTTCACTGCGGGCATACTAAGTGAAATTTCCGAAATCCCATGCTTTGAACACGCCTTCACATTTCGATTGATTATCTATACTGACAAATTAAATCCCAAATAAATTATCTAATCTTTTTTCAATCGTCATACCTCCCTAGTCCCTTAATCTTCGATCTACCGTACACCAACTGTCTTTTTCTCAATTACATTCTGCAGCCATAACTTTGTATGCCTCACTTTATACCGCCTTCTTTCAAAGTTTATCTCCGACACCAATCATCTCATAATATACCCAGATCGTCTTAATCTATTTATCTCGTTTTCGCTATTATGAGATCACACCAAGAGTGTATACCTCTCGGATCATCAATCCTTATTAGCTTGTTCTCTCTAACAATACTCTAATTTCAGTTACACTCATTCTCTGTCAGTTATCCTATTTGTCTATCTGTAACATCTACCTTCAATTCGAATCGATATCCTCTATTATCACAGAAAACACAAATTTCACCTCTATTTAAATACAACTTATATTACAATACTCTACTTAAACCGCATATATTTCATCTCAGTATGTTTTATGTCTTACTCAAAGCCACTCTTTTGTAAAACCGATTGTATGTATTTAAACATATCGAATGATCTTATCATTTCCTTGCCAACTTTCAAACTTTGCTTGATTTTGCAATATATCGAATAAGAATAACAAATTTTAATTACTTATGTTTATAACATAGATTAAAAATTATCTTAACAGTTATTTTTAGATTTTGACTTACTCTTTAAGTTCTCTTAAACCAATTATAATTTCTAATTCATTTGGTCATTCTAGCCGTACTAAAAACTAGAGTTTAACATAATTTCAAATTAAAATCCGAATAATGAATTTTTATAATATCCTGTAAAAATTGTATGATAGAATAAATATAGATTATTATTATAATAAAAATAAAATAAAACTGTCGAAACGTAAAAAAACCGTTTGTTACCTACGTTTGGTTAAAAATAAAATATTTAAAATAGTGCACACAACACAAAAATAAATGCAATTACTAATTCAAAATAATTAGTTTTCCAAATTAAATATTAATTGTAATTATATAATATCGTCCACATCACGTGCAGTTGGCAGTAGAATAAGTTCAGCTAGAGGCGTTCGAAAGATTTTTTTTTTTTTATAATATTTAACGTGATTTGTGAACTTCCGAAAAATCCGAAAATGTAATATAAGTTTAATAATACCATAGTCCAAAAATTTAAAAATGTAGTGTAATCAATTTTATAAACATTTAAAAGAAATTTAAAAAAAAAAATGTTTTTAATAAGTCAAAATTATTTTTTGGTCAACATAAGGGCCATAAGTTTACATGTACATTTTCAGATTTAATAATTATCTAATATAATTTTATATTTTTGAGAATTATATTATTATTATCTTATTTTCACTATTTACCTATTTATAGTACAGTAAACCGAGCATGAATCACAATAACTGTTATTATATATGAAATATATACAAACCCGTATTACCGAATTTATTTATGAAGAAACCGACACTTTTCAATATTCAATATTTATGCAAAATTTTCTGGAAAAATGCACAACATCGGATATGAATTCAAACGTACACATATTGCTATTCAAAAAAAAAAAAATAAAAATTCGTTTAGGTAAAAATAGTAGAATGTTTGATATTTTTTATAAAAATGTAAAATTTATTATAATAATTTCAAACAAAAATTAAATTAAAAATGGTCATAAATACACATAAACTGACTGAAAAGAAATTATAAGTGTTCCCCACTAAAAAGAAAAACCAAGAGGGCCATCTGTATCTATATATACTTGCCCCCTCCCTGTCTGCAGACGCCCTTGACTAGGTTAGATAAATTCAATCGTGACCATTCCACTGTGTGTGGATGTTGCAGTGGCGATAAATCAAAAGTGATAACAAACGAAATTGTTATCCGCGTGCTAGGAAGTTTATTTCCTACTTCCGTTTCGTTCGCTCCGGGACATCGTGTGCCACCGACAACTTGAATGCGAACGTAGACAATATAATATAATATAATATATATATAATATTATGTACACATATACGTACACAATATACAATGTATACTATATGAAAAAATACCGTTATAATATTATTTTCAATCTAACATAAAGAATGTGGATTCTAAGTTAGGTTAGATTATTTATAGGTTAGGTTCGCATTATAAAGACCACGTGAAAAATATCCAAATACGACTAAATATGTTTATGTACGATATTTACAAATCAGTAATATTATATTATATTATAAAGTTTTTCGTACTGTTGAACTGTTGAAAATGGTTCGGTCGTAATTGTAATAATAGGTATATATATATAATAATAGTAAATTAAATAATATTTATACATTATATACCATCTTTAAATAGGCATATATATTAATATATATTCTTCCTCTTGGCTCCCGAAAGACTCGACCGGCCATTAACTCAATCGCATAATATCCATTTTGGTTTGTCCTCTTTTTATATTTTTCTCAAAATATTATTATTCTCTACGATCCATTTATCATCTAATACTGGTTTTCTCATATACCCACCCAATGTTTTGCTGCTATTTTATAATTTCTATTTAATTAATTTTTTTTTTTTCATATTAAATTACAACCGTAAATTTACTGAAGTATAGTGTGCTGGTTAACTCTATTAATAATCAAAGAAGTAACACCAGTACACTTATATTAAAATATAATATTATTATATTATAATATAATATATTTATTCAATTAGATACATATACTTCGAACCACCTTTGATATACATTTTCTCACACCTGCCCGCATGAGCCAATGTTAACCAAACGACATCTTTAAGCATGTATGTTGGTGACCAGCTGAATCCCATTCCATCTTCAACCATCTGCCATTTATGATAAACATACAATTTTATATAGTAATGGCCTATTATATGCATTGAAAGATATTCACTAATGTTAAGTGATTTAAATTTTATTTAAGATGATTTATTGATTTTACCTATAATGATATTTTTATTTTTACATATATATACACGTTATCGAGTAGAAGAATAAAAATGTTATCTAGTTGTTATAGTGTAAAGCCAAAATTTTTGAATTTTTTCAGTAGTTTCCACTACACGTTAACCCGAAAATAACGAAAAATTGACAAAAAAAAAATATGTATTTAACGAAATCGATTTATGTTGTTGCGTTATAACTCGTAAAATAATAATGCTAAAGTATACTTGAAATATTCGACAAATATTATTTATAATATTTAAAATATTTTGAATATTTTGGGGACTACTTATAGAATTTATTTCACAAATTTTTATACCTACAATAAAATTCTATTCACTAATTCGATGGATATCCAGAATATGTGTCAGAACAGATTTTTTTCTATAAAATGAAAATTATCAGAACAAAAATAATATATTATTTTTAACATTAAGGCGGCAATACTGTATATAGGCAATAATATTAATTTCATACGAGTACTCAGTGCATGTATGAAGTAAATTAACATTGATTTGTGTGTAACGTTATCGATGAACTCATTTCCGGTAATAAAATCGAAATATATTTTCACACGCACAATGGGCAATACTTACCAATTATATTTTTATCTCACTTTTGGAAGCTAGGCTTGTTCTTTGCTTATCTATCGTTTAATGATTTATGAAAATTTAAGAATGACATTTTTTTTGTTTAATTTTTTTTCTTGCGTTACTATTATTCTTGTCTTGGGTGACAAATACTCTGATTCAACACTGCTCATTTACGTGTAACCTAAAGACATAACGACTTACTCAAATCTGTTTTAAAAATGTGTTAACGTTCAAAATTTGTGTAGGCTATTATAAGCATATGACAATATTCACTGTCTTGAACACATCCAACTGACTAAGTACAATTACTTTAATTCAAAAAATATTAGTTTTTGATGATTCCATTTGCCATTTTTTTCTTTTAAATCTTAAAATGCCGTTTATCCAAGAGTAAAATATGTTTCGAGAGAAGAGTGTTTCCAGAAAACTGAATCATTTTAGCGTATAACAACATCTATAGAAAATAAAAGATCCTGAGAATATATATATTTTTTAGGTTCGATTTTTTATTAGTCTAGATATAAAAGACTTTTAAAAAGAGACAATTTCGGAAAATTAAAAATATTATAACTTGACTTCTAATAAGTTTTTCGAAAATCGCCCCAAAAAAATGTAGATTATTTTATGATGTTTAAATTTGTATAGAGGTCATCAAACGCTAAAATCACCGAGTTTTTCAGAAACGTGCATCTTCCGAAACATCTTTTGCCACGTTTTCAATATTTATTTTCCAATACGTAACAATAAATATATGTTACAAATATATTTTTTAATATCCAAAAAATCGCCTATACAAAACCGCTTTAAAAACAAGTATGTCACGTTCTCTTAACATAGGTACCTATTTCAGAATATATTAACTCAGTAGCTCAGTGACATAAACTTTTTTAAATTTAAAACATGCTTCAAGAATGTTTTTTTTTTTAAATGTATATGATGTACAACTTTTTTATCTTTGCCGTCTCTTTGAATGATATTTTTAGTTATAATAAGTACAATCTATCTATTATCGACGTTAAATTCCCCTATACTTTGATAACGATTAACGGACATCTTTTCCATCTTTTATAATCTATATATCCATTGATATATTTAAAGGTTGTTGTATTCAACTCTCTAAGGAAATCTCTTTTCCATTCAAAATTGTTCAGATCATATAGGTTAGCTTTGGATAGATTAGGTTGACAGAGCCCCACCGACTGTCGGTTATTAGGAAAAAAAATGTTGGATAAATGGATTTATGAATAGATGAGGGCAAAAAGAATGCAACCCCACAATATTTTCACAAAGCTTTCTAATTTTTTCTTTTCACTATATATTATGGTATTTAAATATTTTTCATAGCCACTAAAATTGGGGCCAGTTTTTTGTTTATAACATTTTTGTCAATTCAATTACAATAAATCATTATTTTAAAATTATTTTTAATTGTATTTTCATAAATTAAATACTATGAAATCTTTTCATTATCAAATAATTTATAAAATATTTATTATTTATAATTTTTTCAAATTTAAAACAATTTATATAGAAGTTTTATTCGCTTGCATAAATGTTAAAGTATTTACTCAAGAACGAAAATAAAAGTATAAATAATAATAATAATAATATAGTACTTTGAAATATTATGTTTATTACCTCGTCTACCGTTAGTTATTTCTTAATACATTATTAACAATTCACTGCAAATTCCGTTCGACGAAAACTTTTATTCGAGTTTGTATTAAAAGGTCGTTAAGATTATAAAACACCGATACCGAATTAAGAGTTGACAGGTTTTTTTTCTTGCGTCGTCGAACACATTTCGAACGTTTGTGAAACTAAAAAAATGAGGAAGGGGGCGAAAATTTAAGGTCTTTTGAATGTTTTATGCTCGAACGAACGGACGCATAAAATGCTCCCTTTTTTTTCGCAATTAAAAAAAAAAAAAAAGCAAAGAAGAAAAAAGTCGACAATTTTACGCTGACGCTTGTTTAATCGGATACGTTTTAAATTCAATGGACAAAATCCATTACCGAACTCGAACTTAATAAAACATTTCAACGTTGATAGTATTTTTTTTTTTTTTTGTAAGTATATTCTGCCAACACTTAACTACCAAAACACTTTTTTTTTGCTTCGCTCCATATAATGGCCAAACGATAAATTCTGAATGTTTTTAATATGATACAATCATCTGTGATACAACGGCGATATTCGATTTATCGTCAAACTATTAGACATAACCATATCGCACACAATACGATCAAACGATTATATTATGTTCGAGACCCGACAAGGTTCGAATGATTAAACGTTCGACATAGAGTTAAAAACAAGGTCACAGGGCAAATTAACCGAATTTTTTTTTTTTTAGGAGATTAAAGTGTAAGTTTTCTCTCGTTGCAAAACATATGGTAATGATGGTCGTATTAACAAAATTTCGTATTTCTAAAATGTCCCTATTTAAATTCGTTTTCATTGACTACAAAAGCAGATTTATTACATTATTATTATTATTATATATAATATTATGTATATTATAATAAACATATATATATGTATAAAAATATAATATATCTATTCTTATTTATAAATTTCGTAAAAAAAAAAGCAAGACTACGAGATTATTGCAAGACCAAGACAAAACTACCATGGTCTAGTCTTACTTTGCGTATCACCAACTTGTAGTGTTTAAAAAAATAATGAATATAGTGCTATTTATTAAAAACCATTTCATGGACAGCATTAAGTTTTTAACTAACAATATATTATTTTTTTATATACATTTTAATGTATATATATTTTAGATTCTGAACTGAGCGAGGGAACTAGTGGTTTTACAATGATTATTTTTCCACCCACATAAAATAGTAAATTTGTATAGAATACTAGATACCTTCCCATCCATATTTTACTATAAAAAAAAGTCGGGAATATAATATACTGCAGTGCTATAGTTGTCCGGTTTTTTAAATACATATTTTACTCTAAATATCATAATAAAAATCTAAATATCACTATCAGAACATTATCATTAGAAATCAAAAGAATGGCAATTTTCAATTAAACCATTTTTCGTATTGTAAACCGTTTTTTATAATACACTACTATTCTATTTTATATCTATAAAATTAAATAAGTTAAACCAGATATGTTCTTGTAACGTATTTAGGAAAATAATAGATTACTGCAAACTGGGGCAAAAGGAAGTATTTTTTTTTTTTTTTTTTTAGGGAGATAGTGTAGTTTAATTTAACCAACAAATTAAATTTATTTTTGTAATAAGCAAAAAAAAATTTCACACCTTAACGATTTGCCCGACTGCCACTCCGCCGCGAGTCTCAACCCTTGCTGTAAATGAAATAATGTAACATTTCAAAAATATACACTTCCTCATTAAAATTAATTTAAATAGTTAGTGCATTACTATATTTTTTGGAGATGTTAAACTACTGTTCACAAATATATTTGTAATTTTAAGTTGTTATAATTGTACTGATAATAATATTATTATCACAATAATACTTTTAATCAAATTAACAATACTTATTATTACAATATTATTTTAATTTATTAA
Organism: Pemphigus obesinymphae; assembly: GCA_025469235.1. Classification (NCBI taxonomy): domain Eukaryota; kingdom Metazoa; phylum Arthropoda; class Insecta; order Hemiptera; family Aphididae; genus Pemphigus; species Pemphigus obesinymphae. Next base: position 17,490 of record JAIPRL010003459.1, read on the forward strand.
ATTTATTCATTATTTTATTTATTTTTTGTTATAGCTATTAATTAATATTTATAACAGTTCTATACATGATATAAAAATTAATGTTAAATTGTTGAAATCAATGGAGGTAAGGTTATGGACATTAGTAGAAATTAAAGGAGAAATATCAAGATTGGATAATTTTTGAAATAAGTTAAATCGCTCTAAATATAGGGCAGTCAAAAAATAAATGAGCAATGCCACATTTGATTTCCTCAACGTGATAAGTGCAAATGGGGGAATGATCGTGGCCTAAATAGAGAGCGTAAGACAGGAGCCGATTAAGCTCCAGCCCAAGGCGAGAAAATATAATTATTTGAAAATACAGCTAATAACGATCGGCTTCCCCGTTACCAAAGATGCCAATATGACCTGGACACCATACAAATTCCACGTTTACGCTTGAAATATTGAATTCGTACAAAATCCAATTGATGTTTAGAGATTGGATGATTTAAAATGGATTAAAACATAGATAAGTGATGGCTGACAGCGAATCGGACACAATAAGCAATTGATCAGGCGTTAAGAAACGGATAGAATTAATTAACACCATTAGAATAGCATAGGGTTCAGATGTGAAAAACGGGAAAAGAAGGAATGGGACGTCAGAAAATGTAATGTTTGGTTTAGGAATAAAAGAAATGTTTGTTTATTTGATATGTTTCGTTGATTTTAATAATCATTGCCGAACATTCAACCGTTCTTCGGCAAAAAAATCGAATGACGATTTAAATATTTCCGTTGCGGAAAATATACTCATATGCGTCACGGGTAATGACGTGTCGGGATTTATCCTCTATAGTTCCGTGACGGAAAAAACCCACCACCGAACCACGGACAAAACGATACACGCGCAGCGGAATATTATTTTCCGTGCCGAATTTCCTCTCTAGTATGTGCAGATATATACGTATATATTTTAAAACGACGTGTTTCGATGTTTGCGGAATCCGCGGCGAAATTCCGGTCTTATATAGAAAATAATATTTAAGGTGGCTCTATACGGGCCGTGTATGTGAAATTTTCAAATAATATGTAAATATCGTAAATTTGTGTGAATAACGTACGCACGGGCGCACTCGTATGAATGATCGTCGACATCGCGTGAATTTCTTCTAAATTATACCCTAAAAGTGTCTGTGTTTTCTCCGCCGTACCGATTTATCGTATTTTAAATTTGGAACACAAGATTTGGATTTATTGACAAATTACCTACACATTAATCGACTTTTTACTTTTTGAATTTTTATTTCGGCAAAGCAGAGGAGGAGAATTTTTATATTCAATATTTTAATATTCGGTCAACAAGTATTTAGTAATTTTTAATTTTAATGAATAAATAAGAAAAACAATAAAAAAAAGTCGATTAAAAGTAAAGTTTTTAGCAAATTAAAATTAATTTTTAAAATGATTATATGTAGGTATGTCTATATTCAATCAACCTCCACACGATGGACTAAAAGTCTTTGTTGTGTAAAACTCGTCCGATAGAGAGAACGAACCTCATAAAAAAAAAAATGTTATACCTACCTGATAATGTGCTTCATGCTAAAATTTTTTTAAATATCGAACAGGTTGCACTGAAATATGGTCAACTGCATATTTTATTATAGGTGTTAATAAAACCACTTTAAATTCCTTTTTTTGCCTATTTTGTATAAACATGTGTTTTCACACGAATATCCTGATTATATAGTGATTAGTGATTACTGATTATTATTATTATTATTATTATTACACGACACAGTATAATTTTATTTATTTATATTGTTTTATTTGTATTTAACAATTGTTAGATTTCCATTTTTCTTCAACTATCACTAAAATTTTCTATATATATATCCACTTAAGAATATGGCCTAGGTATGGGGCCTCTTCTTAATTTAAATATCATTATCTAAAATCAACATTAAGTTACTATAAAAAAGTCTTATTAATCTACAATATTTTCTAAAAGAAAAATGTAGAAAACAAATTTTTACTAATTCGACAGTAATAGTTTTTCGAATTATAATTACATTTTTTTTTTTTTTTTTACAGACAATATTACTTTTTCATGCTTTTTTTATTATATTATATTTACATATGTAGGTGTTAAATAGCTTTATAATTATAATATAACATTGTGTAATCAAATAATTCCCTTTTTTAAATTGAATATTTTGTTCAACATATCGTACTTGTTCGTTTTACACGTTCTCGAATTCTCAAACAGTTAAACGTTTTTTATCAAGTCAACTTCAATTAATGTAGTAAGGATTAGGTAAGTATAGTACCTACCTAAATGTGGTCTTTTATGGTACCTATTTAATTTAATACTTACGAAATAGTAAAACAAAAAAAAAAAAAAATGATTGCATATTCAATTACAAAAAGGACCCATTGTAGCATAATATTACAATAATTAGAATGTTCAAAACTAATTCAAAACACTATTTATATAACTGATAAATAATATTAACTATAAATTGTTGATAATATGTCCATATAATTGGGTGTGATCATGAGAACCGAGCACCCCTGATCGCAGTTAGTAATTTATATATATTTGCAATTATAATATAAAATTTTTATCTATATTACCTATTGTTAAATAAAATCCTAAAAGTACGACATTTGCACCTAAATATTTTGCCTATAGGTATAAGGTATTATTGGAACACATTAACAAATTTAGAAATAAGTATTATGCATGAGTGCCACTAAGGGGGAATGGAGGCAAAATGACACACCTTCATGAAAAATAAATATAAATATAATATTATATTTTTATAAAAGAATGTCACACTGGGATTTGATATTCAAAATTGAGAAATTTCGCGGTGTTTTTGATTAAACATATATGGTGTAAGAATTTATATTATCAAAGTCAAAAAGCGAAATATGTTCAAGGAGTTCGACATAGTATCTCTTCTATAAACCTTCTACACCCGTCCTGTCCATCTGCACTTACAATTCACTGCCTGTTATCATGAGGTCATTACAATGATTTTAAGACCTTAATAATCAATTAATTATCTCATAATCAATTATTTAAATCCTATCATGTATAATATGGATATGAAATAATTTGTCATAAAATTACCAAGATTGATATTTTTCACAACTTGTATGATTGTAAAACATGGAATATGTTTAGGTTAGAATATATATTTAAAACTAACATTTTATAATATGCATTAAAAAACTATACGTAAATAACTAGAGAATAGTCGAATAGTAGTCAATAAGTATATACTATATAGTAAATAACTAACGTGTGTGAAATCGCCCTCTCCCCCCCCCCAAATCCCATAACGACCAAATCGATTGAAATAAATTATACGTTAAAGATCTTTATTTGTAAGTAATAGTAAGTTGATAGATTCCGATACACAGCGAGCCCTAAAATTACGTTTCGCCCCCCCCCCTAACGTCAGATTTGATTAAAACAAACTGTAAGTTATAGACCTTAATTTGTAAGTAATTATAAGTACATTTTCAAAAATTGTATATGAATTCCCACCACTCTAGCGAATTTTGAACCCGTCCAATTCATCTACGCCCTCGGTGACGTCACACCATTGACCAGATCAGGGGGTTCAAAAATATTAATTGAACAATATATTATGTGATATCTGAAATGTGCAACTTTTACATATTATCATGGATAGGTATTATTGGGTATAATTATTGGTATTTTTCCGGGAGTATTCCATAGAGGTAACTTCGAAAAAAATAAAAATACGTAGACAACACATCTGTACTTTCGCAATTTTAATGACCCCTTCAAATTCAAAAATGTAACGGTCATGAAATACGCAGATGAACTGGACAGGTTTTAATCGTTAACAAATATTTTGAAAATATTAATAATTTTCCGAATGCTGTGCGTGGGTTACTACACGTATACGATGCTATAATCTTTTCACTATTTGGCAATGGTTTTCAATCATTCCATTTAGCGTTCACACCTAATGATAGATATCCAATTATTATCATAATTTATTTTAATCTAGTCGGACGTTATTCGTTATTTGACCTAATAAGACGACGTATAAAAGACATTATAGTCTTCATATATATATATTATTTAGATATTTAGCACGATCCAAGAAGACCTCATAAGAGATCCAATATATTAGAACTTTAGAAAATCTTTTCTTTTGGTTCTCGGCCCGTGAAAATGCGAAATATTTATTCGGAAATATATAGAAGTGCAGGTTTAATGTGCTCGAAAATTACTCTAAATATATTTTTTCGAATATATACCCCGTGCGTGTGTATATATAGTGTTTGAGTGCGGTGTTTTTGAATTTATATTTGAGCGAAACACGTTTTAAGAAGGATTTTTACAAAAAAAAAAAAAAAAAAAATTAAAAACGCTCGTTTCTATACGGGAAACCGAATGTTTCTCTGGAACTCTCTTCGTCGAGCAGAAATAAAACATACATAGGTCGTTGCGTATACACGACGACGACACATCGAACGCGCACGAACGACTGAGAAACCTGCCACCGCCGACGCCCCACGTGACCCCTGTAAGTGTAAGTGCACCGCGCGGCTTTTGAGGATTTTTGACACAATGGAATAATAAATTCACGGAAACGTGTGTTCGGATCTAATCTGCAACAGCCCGCGCGACACAACGAGGTGTCCCGGTCATATATATATATATATTGTTTTTTTTTCTTTTTTTTTTTTACAATTTTTTTCTTTTCTTTTTTCAATTTTTCTCCTTATTTTTCCCCCCGTGCATAGGTTAAACACGTCATATATGATAACAATGACGTTGTGCGAAGTCGTGAATTATATATTTACGTCAGATCGGTCCACCGTTTAAACGCCGAACACACGCTCGCCGTGGTTATACAGAGTGCTGCAAAAGTAGAAATTTAAAAAAAAATAATAATAATAATAATAAAAAAATCCCAGCTGTATAGTGTTGAAAAATTTCGTTTTGTCCTATATAGTGTAATATGTACGTGTTTTATGTATATGACTCCGAGTTAGTCTAGAGGAAATTTGTAAATCAGTGCCAAAAGTCAAAAGTAAATTATGCGTTTAGCCGTTTATAGGTATCTAACGCGAGTTTGCGACGGACATTGTATTGATTTGTCAATTTCGTTCCATTTTTATTCGTAGTTATACACTGTAGGAAGATATAAAACGGGAAATCTAGCACGCTCGAAGAGTGTATTTTTTTCTGGCGTTTATCTATATCTTTACAATATTCATGTTGTTGCGGTTACCATAATAACAGTATTTTAAATTTATATTCCTTTTGTTATATAGTCTTAGGTTTTTATACATAATCCGTACTCGATATTATATATTATAAACAAAAACCACAAGTTTCCAAAATCGTCAATACAAATATCTATATAATAATAATATTTAATTATAACACTAATGATAATGTACGACTCACAATTGGCACAAAGTATGAAAGAATAATAAATTGCCTATATAACGATTTTTAAATATTTAAATTCAGTATTTTAAGTAATTTTAGTATTTAAAATAGTTAAGTGTTAGTACCACTTTTTATTGGTGTGTAATTACGATATTTGTTCAACTTATTTTCATAAAACCATTATAAAATGGGCTCATAACTTGATTTTAAAATTAAAACGTCTATTATAAAATCGATAGAGGACAAAATTTTGGAGTGAACTTTTAATTTTAGTTTATAATTTACCTAATAACTAGTATTAAAATAAGTAAATTGAAAAACCGAAATGAGGATCGCACTCCAAAATGTTGTCCTATTCATTTGATATAATAATAAGCGTTTTATAAGCTGTGCGTAAAAATGTTATTCACACTGAAAATCGTATGTTGTGTAGCATATTAATGAAAAATTGAGTAACAATAAGGAGCATAATACAGATATTTATTTTATCGTATTCATCGAATATTTGTTCAACTGATATTTATTTTATTCCTCGGATACTTACTTTAGTTTTTCGGATATTTTTACGTATATTCCGTAATATTGAGCATGCCGGGATTATCATGCAGCAGCTACTGAGAATTATAAAATACGGTCAAAACATGATGTTTGGCGGATAAAAAAATAAATTTCACTTTAGATTTCACAAATTTTCAAACACCCTGTATATTTATATACATATAGCTACTCTGGAAGCTTAAAATATCACAGCTGTATGTATATATAATATATAATAACACAGAACTCGGCGTTCCTATTGTCCCCAGTCGGCAATTATTATTGCCATTATTTCTACATTTTTCTTTCACTATAGGTACACCTGTAAGGCTGCTAAATATAAATATTTATGCGAACATATTTCGGTAGCTGAAAACGATAAATCTTTACCCGTCGCGCGAGCGGTAGCCCCGTGCACGTTTTTTGTCAGAAATAATAATAATAATAATATAACTACAGGTATATGAAAATATATTATATTAAAACAAGTTATGTATTTATTTATTTATCATTTTTTTTTTTTTTTAAATATATATAAGTAAACACCGAATTTCCAGACGTGCAGATGTTTAACAAAGACATTGGTTGTTTTTAGTGAAAAGCGTTTTATATTTTTCTATACATATTTCGTCTGTAATAACCGATCAACTATATACTGCAAAAGTTTTGTTTTCGCACTCTAAAATACTTTACGATGTTAATATAATATAGTTTGCGTAAAATATATTCGAGCATAGACGCATATATATACCTATATATATATATATATATATACCTATATATATATATATATATATACCTATATATATATATATATATATACGATATATAGACGCCGCCAAGCTATTGTAGCTGATAACCGTAATCGTTGTTATTTAGACCTCTAAACTTTGTTTTTAGCGTTTTTTTTTTAGTGTTGCAGAGGTTATACAATCAGCTTAAATTAACAGTAATTGAAATTAACTATATACTATAACATAGATATTCAACGTTATAAACCACGTGTTGCAAAACGCCAATCAAATAAATTTCAGAGAATAAAAACTATACGCTATTTTATGGTAGATTCTTTCAATTACAATTTTCATTTTACTATCCATTAACGTTTAGAAAATAATATCATTCATTATTATATTCCATATAAAAATTATTGTACGTTTGTCAGTACTCGCTAATCACGGGGAAAGCACAGAATCCATATTCACGCCATAAATTCGGTCGGTGCTTCCATTGGTTATTGTTTTAGTTAAGTACCACCAGATGGCGCTGGTATGCTGTTTGGTCGAAAATTCATATATATATATGTACAATATTAAAGGCAATGTGGGTGTGTATGATTGTGATTTATAGATTCTAAATCTATTCGACCGATTTTGACGAAAATTTCAGATATTGTTCTTAGAGATAGTAGGATGGTTTATGAGTAGGTATACCTACGTCCGATAAGCGATAGATGGCGCTGAACAGACTTTTTTTTTTTATATTTTTATAGATTACATGCCGTATAAACTATATACACTAGCTACACTATCATGTTGGCAAATTAATGAATGAATCGAAACTTAATTCGAAAAATATATATATTATTATTATTTATTTATTATATTTGGTAATATTACATTTCACACCTTAACCCCTCTCATACCGTACAAAACTGTTCACGGGCAAAGCCAAGTAATTAAGCCAGTTTTTATATAATAATATGAATAATACATTACAAAACTAAGCAATACCCATTTTTTTTTTTAGTTAATATAATTTAGGAAATTAGTTTATTATTAAGATTATTGATTTGACAATCGACCATCCTAACAATTAGTTAGTCATATATACTAGCTTAGTAGAGAAACAGAAACCGAGAAATCTAACGCATTTGAAGAGACAGTTGTTCATAATATCCGTATATCTGCCTGTCTTTACAATCCATTACCATGATTACCAATATGCATATTTAAAATTTTATTATTTTTGTTCGTTTTATGCTTTTACATAAGTATAGTAGGTTAAACAAATCGTTAATGAAATTATAGTTTATTGTGTAAAATACGTTTTGAAACCGGGCTTCCTCTAACTTGTTTAACATTATAATCCTATATATGTTTAAAAAAAAAAATCTAAAAAAATTTACCCTTTATCTTTTTAGTAGATAATAATGGAAAACTATTGTATTTAAGTTTAATGTTTTTCATTTAGGATATATTTATTTATACGTATAAAAACTATAGATGTATTATATCGTTAAATTGTATAATAAATTATGTAAAATTTTGGACTATTTCTGCGTCTGTTAATCAATAAAATACTTGACAGAAGTATAAACTGTTTAATAATACATACTACACAACGCCGAGAAACTATAAAGTGTTCATAATATCTCCATTTGAATCCATAAAAAGTGTTTACAATTTTATGATACAGGAATAATTTTTTTAAATCATTCCGGACGAGATTTTATTATTTCCTATGTATACGACAAAATCAAAAATACATAAAAAAAAAAGTTTAATATAATATATACCTATACTTTATGATGTTTATAGTCTGTACTAGCCCAATTATTTCATTTCTTCAATATATGGATTTAACTATAGAATATTTAAAACATGGGAGAGGACTTAAAACACTTTATATTATACCACATATTTTATTAAAAATACGTTTAAATCGATAATCCTCTTGAACACCCCTCCTTCTTTTAATCATTATTTATCGTTGTTGTTCTTATTATTTTAAAAAATAAATATATATTATTATGAAAATATAAAATGTGACCAGAGTATTCAAAAAAGATTATAACAAGTAGTTTCGGCCGTAAGTCATCATCAGGTTCCAAATTAATAATAATAAAAAAAAAAAAACAAAAAAAAAAAAAAAAAAGGAATAAAAATAAATATGAAAATTAATAAACATAATACAAAGAATATATTAGAAATAAGAAAAAAATTATTAAACGATTACTAGGTTAGTAATATTAGATGTTCAAAATTACGTATCGTTGTTGTTTAAGATGTGTTGTCGTCGTATTGGTAAATATATAATTATGTTTCAAATCCGTTTGTATATTGAAAATATTATTGAAACTATTAATGTCGTTTATATAATATACGTATATTACATTATACCTATATATGTATTTATTTTTATGAAAGTATTGAATTTTTCGAATTAATTGATTTTCGGAATTTTTAAATTTTCAATATAATTTCTATTTTTTTATTCAGGACGCGGAGGGCGCAAATTTCGGCTAAAAGTTTCGCAAGTAAACTTAAATCAACTTCCCACATACCACAATATAATATGTTTCCCGTAGTGTAATATGTTTTAAGTCAAAACGTTGAATAAATAAAATAATGTAAATTTTCGGGGGCTATACGTGTCACTTGGTGGAAAATCCACTGGGCCCCTTATGCATACTCCTGTACACTTGAGTATATATCAGAATAGTATATATATGTAATATATATGTGCGTATACGTTCGTCGTCGTCTCCGTGTTAACACTATAAGAAACTGTCGGATGCACTAATGTCGTCCGAGTGCAAAATAATGTTTTCGATATAAATCCCAAAGCGAAAACATTTGTATGATTTACGATTGACCCTCCCATAAAAATGTTGAAATATATCTCTGATGGTGATTGAAAAAAAAAAAAAAAAAAAGAAAGAAAGAAAAAGAGAACACATGGTAAAACGGGCTATATCATATATGTATGTACGGCGTTTCGGAGGGAGTGCGTGTGTACTTTATCATATAGTGATTGAAACAGTTTTCGATATTAAAAAGAAAACGGTCATTTTTTTTTTTATTTTTATTTTTTTTTAAATCTCTATACGTGTATAGTATGTATATATATATATATATAATATTATCACGGTTCAAAAAAATAATAATAACAATAATAATAATAATAATAATAATAATATGAGAGAGTTTAAAACGATATTCCGATATATGCGTATATACGATACGAGTAAATATAAATATATAAGGTCGTAATAAAAAGCAGCTTTTTGTAGACGATAAAAATAAATTCGGGGACGCCTTATTGTGTGTAAAAATGGTCCGGGCATTTCGGCCCTTTTGACGGGTTCGAATAAACACCATTGCAGCGTGAGAAAATGACGAAAGGTTGTGGACAATTTTTGCCATCGTAAAAAACCCACTCTAAAAGCGACCTTAATCGCCGGACAATATGTTATTGTTGGACCTCGCTTGTGTCCACTAGCCGTTTTCTTCTTTTTTTTTTTCCTCATACTCTGAATCTCTTTGGAGGGTAAAAATAACACATTTTATGACGGACTTTGGCATTCAAACGGCCCGGCAAAGTATAATCTCTTTCCCGGCCGCACACAGACTGCAGTATTGCACCCTTCGCGTACATATTTCAGTTATATTTTCGAATTTCGATATTTGTACTATATATATATATATATATATATACACGAGATAACATTATCATCTGCTGTATCATATGTACTCGACAATCATGCCCGTGTGTGATTCGACGGGACCGTACACATAAAATAAAAGGCTTTTAATCGAAACCTCACCGAACGTGTATATATATTGTTATCTCCGTCGTGTACAAATCCGAAATCCAATCGAAAATGATGCCAAAAACAAACAAACGTGGGGGGGGGGAAATTATAAAAAACTACCACCGGTAATTTGGTACCAATCCATGTGGTTTTGTACTTTTGACAGTGTTCCAAGTGACTTCGGCAGGGTGTGGTTTCCCACTGTCCTGCCGCAACCCAGAGAGCATAGGTTCTATAAGCAATCAAAGGCGCACAGGGTCAGAGACATTTGTGTAGAATTTAATTTGAAAAAAGTTCAATCTTCGTCGAGTAATCCGCTCCAAACACGACCGAACGAATGGTTAACACGAGTAGTTTATACCATATATATATATATGTATACCTTAACGCTCGTCGGCATAACTATAGTATACAGCCCGTAGTTATATTCAGGGGCGTCATTTGGGGGGGGGGGCAGGGTGTGCAATGGCACTACTATTAATTTAAAAGTGGCCTGCCAATGCTCTAATCCAATCCATAGAATATATAATTGCACCGACCAAATTTTCGTAATAGTTAGAAAAAGAAGTCCAAGACCTTTTTTTTGACGCCACTGGTTATACTTATCAGTATACATTGTTTGAACTCGCACATTTGTCAATGTTGATAAAATGATAATATAAACTTTATTAAAATATGAACAACATAATAATATGCGTTAACGATTTTCGTTGCGTTCGTAGCAATTATCGGTTATCGTCTTACAATATTAGGGAATGAAATATTCTATTTCCTTAATTTATTTAAGAACCAAATCAAATTATCCAAAAAGAAAAAAATCATCTCACTTTAATTTTTTGACCGGCTGTAACATATTTCCCCCGCCACATGGATATACAGTTCCTTGTCGACGAAAAATCAAATAATATATATAATATATAAATTATTGCAAAATGAAACAAATATTCTCACTAGAATTTTTCATATTCATATTAAGACATTTTCAAAGGTCTACACAACTACATAATTTCGACGGGTAAATAGGATAATTTATTTCTCGTACAATTTTTCTGCTGAAATACTTTTAGTTTTTTTTTTCAAGATATTATGTTTTACCACGTGGATAATAATTATTATTTACTACGTTTTATTTTTTGTCAAAAATAAATTACATATTTGGATCAAAACGTTTAAATGCAAAAATATTATTTATTTATTTTTTTTTTTTAATAATTTAATCCTTTTTAGGGGACCAAATATTCCATTTTATTTCTGTGTAAACAGTAAAAGGAAACAAATTAAAACGTATTGTAAGTGTATCTTTCCAACTATATTCTCAATTTAACGATTACCAATTATCTGAAACTATTAAGTCGACAAAGTGCCATGTCACGTATAGTATAATAAACAAATATTTAATTGTATGTAAATTTAATAAAAATGTAAGTATATATATATTTAAAAAAAAAAAATCCAAATTAAATACATTCACCATTTTATCTGACGAAACTTGGGAAAAATAAATGAGTAATAAATATATAAGAATATGTATTATAAGAAATAAACGGAATTCTAATTGGAAGAGTCTGCACTGAATAATTAAGTGTGTATAATTAATAATTAAAGCTATTGAAGCACCCCATACTTTTTGTGCTTTTAGACCAAGTGGAAGATTCGTTTACGTACTTTCCGATGACCGATTACTGTTTTAAATATATACGTGTATATACAATTGTCTGGGTAATGTAGGACAAATATTTTTTTGTTTTTTTTTTTTTTTTTTTTTAATTGAATAAAACTCAAAATCAAGTCCATTTTCAAAAAAGTTACATAAAAACAAAAAAATATAATTTTTAAATTATATACATATTAAGTTGTACATATATACATATTAAGTAAACTAGAAAAACAGTTACCTAGTGAATATCTAAATAATATTTTAACATAGACAGTACTAGAAACAATCTTTCTCATTTAGCACTTTCGTAACTGTTTAGGAGTCAAATTTAGGATGCATTTGGAATTTCTGAGAATTTAGAAATACTACGGCTCACACATACTAACGTTAATTTACGTAAACCACGAGATATGCCATACTTGATAACTTTCCAATACTGCAATAATAATTATATTATAATATGCTAACTCTGAATAGACGGTTTTTCGTGTAAGAGAAAACTTTACATTTTTTTAGTTAATTCCGCTGATCGTTTTTCATTCATCCCGGATTCTGAATAAATTGTCACACTGTATTAGTTCACAACCCATCACTGCAACAAAATAGCGCTATAAGTCAAATTGGGAAAAAAAAACACTCTGTCTTCACTTGATAAGGCGCCGTTCGGCAACGTCCTGTATATCTTAATTCGTGGTTCATCCTATAGATCGCATGGAAGAAAACCGTTCCGTCGTCCGATTCTTATCGCTTGAGCATTTTTTACGTAGTCTTATCACCCCAAAATCCCGAAATCGGCGTTTTCTACCTTTTTCCAACGTCTTACGAGGCCGTGGAAGTCGTATTCGGATTTCCCGGACGTTTTAACTACCGACTGAACATTTCTTTGTCTACAAATCGTCCCTGTACGATCGAGACATTTGTTCCCAACATATTATGAGTCGAAATACGGTACCGACTGTTATCTGAATAATTTAAATACGAAAAATATCGACCAAAATATCATCCGAATAAATAGCTTTGTGGTATAGGGCATGGATTGTTTAAACGAACTTTCAATACGGATACACCGGTTCCAATTATTTCCACTATACCGATCTGACTTTTTTGCGTTTTTTTTTCTCCATCTCGTCGTTCGCGAATAATAAATTTTCTTATTGTTGCAACTTTTATTATTAAGTATTTATCATCATATTCATTATATTATTTTCTGTTCATTTGAACTACGTATAATTATACCGAGTACTTATTACAATACCCTGTGGCAAGTTTCTTAATTTTTTTTCGGACATTCGTAGACATCCATCTGGGGACAATAGTTTTATAAAACACTAAGAACGATTAGTCCGACCGACTGATTCACTATAAGTAAAGGGTACCTTTGCCACATTTTTTCAAATCTCATAGTAATGACTAATGAATTTCAAATCGTCCGACTTTCGCAGTATTTTTCACAATTTTAATTATATTTATATTAATACATTCGGGTGAATTTTTATCAGGAGGACTTCAAACATTTCCACATATGTAAAAATTTGAGACGATATATCCGACCGAATTTACGTATGTATAGAATAGACTATATTAAATTATTGTGGTATTTTTCAAAATTGTTATTAAATATAATTTATGTATGTTGTATGAAGCCCGTTATACTCGGACGAGAACCGAGATAAGCAGGGTTCGAGTTCTTATAAAAATCTGAGAATAGTAAGTTCGATACATTTTTGAATTACTTATCTACTTTGTCGACCAACAACAGAAACACTTTATGTGTTAACGACTATCTTCCAGAAAGCGAACGCCAAATTCCGCCGCAGGCAAAATATTTTTAAAATTAATTAATTAACATTATTATTTCTCAAAAAACTTCAGTCACCGACTATTCCGGATCCCGATCAAATACATTCGTACATGAGGTGTACGAATTACACTAAAAAGTAATTCCACTTATGTGGTGTTTCACTCGAAAAAAGTTACACTTACAAGGTGTCAAACCCAAATGGGGTTACAAATTTAAGGTTTTGCACTCAAAAGGTGTTGAACTTTAAGTAGTCTCACTTAAAAGGAGTTACACTGACAAGGAGTAGCTCCGGGTAGGTGTTGCACTCAAGCTAGTAATCAATAATGTCTAAAATACAAAATGTATAATATAGGTGTAGTATGTATTTGATTGTGGTCCGGTTTTCGATGTAATTTTTTCACCGAATAACACGAGTTACTCGGAAGATAAGGAAAAATGGACAATTATTTGTTTTTTAATATCGAGATAACCGATTAGGTTACATGCTACCCATGACGAAATGTACAGGCATGTTGGCAAGATAACCAAAATACACTATCATAGAGCATTGTACTCCAGGTGACGTCACGTTCACGCAATTTTTTGAATTATCAACAGTTTGTAATAATTAATACATTTTATTATTTTTAGCTCATTCAAAAATACGTATTTGCTTGATATGAAAGTATTTTTTACTATATAAATCCGAGTTATTTTTAATTTACATTACATCGACGTAAGTACTCAATTAACAAAAAATATTCACCTGTACATTATAATTTATAAATACATAGGTACTAAATTTAAATACTTAGTAAGAATGGTTAAAATATAAACTTTTATTTTTTATCTAATAACATTGTATGCAATTTAATCTTTATAAATGTATAAGATTATTTATTATTATATGCATTTATGTTATTTATAAATTATATGAAATAAATATTGATCAAGTTTTCATTGTGTCATTTTTTTATTTATTTTTTTTTTTTTCTTAACCTAGTTCTAGTTGTTTCTTCTTTCCTATATTACACATATTTAAAAATAATTCACCAAGTTATAATGCCTAATAATTGTGCTGTGTTTGGCTGCAAAAGCCACATAAATTCAGAAGGTGTAGTTACGTATCAGGGTATCACAGATTTCCAAAATTACACCTTTTACAAACTCGATGGATTGAGTTTTGTTAAAAACCAAAATTAAAGAATATTAAAATTTATCATGGTATAATTTTTAAATTTTATTTATTAAAATAATATAATATAATAACAAAATGTTTATCAACATATAAACTATTTTAATTAGCACGTATTTGTTCATTACATTTTTCAAAATATGATTTTTAAAAGCCTTTGATCCAAACAATGTTAGACTATTCACCAAAAAATAAAAGGAAATTAAAGGACGATGCTATTCCAACTTCGCAAGTAGTTATTTTAAATGCAATTTTATTGAATTAAAAATTATAACAATTATAATTATTTAATTAGGGCCCTGAGCAGTTTAGTCAGATAAAAACTATTAATATATGTTCTGATACAAGTATTCCTAGTAATATTCCAAGTAGTTCTGAGGCAAGTGTTAACAATTAAAATAATAATGATTTGTCTATATATTAAATATTTCTTTAATATTAGCAAGGAAATGGTTAATTCAACCATAAACCATGGTAGCTATACTATGTTATAAGATAGTCTTATAACATGGTTAGACGTACCAAATGTATATAGTTGATGTAGTTGTGTTTATTTTAACTATATAATACTTTTAAAAATTTGTGTCCATAAATTATCCCAGAAAAATAGGTAAGTATAGTTGTATCAACCTAATTATTATATTTGATATATAATTGTACACAAACTTGGAAAGTATATTCAACTATATAATTTAGTTCTAGTAACAATACCTTTTAGTTTTTTCAACCTAATTATTAGATTGAATGTATTAATTTATATGTACCTACTTCTCGTATATTAGGTACTTATATTGATAGTTAGCTAGTTTTTACGTGCAAGTAAATATTTTATCGTATACTAAGTTACTTACTGAAATGAACCTTACAATGTATAGAAAATTTCGTTCTATACATGTAATCCCAACGAAATTGGTTTCATCGAAAACTCCACATAGTTTCTATATGTAACGTAAGCTTTTCTGACTTAAATTTATATTTTTAATGAGTGTTTTGGGTGTTCAACTTTTCCTGTGTAAAAGTATAGGTTGTCTCAAAAATGTTTTTAAGAAATATATAGTTTTAATATTCTAAGATAAGTTGAAAATACTTACTATACGAAAACGTGTGTAGAATGTCATAATGTGACAATGTGAGAATGACAAATGGGAACACGTGACTTGTATATAATTATTAAAGATGCATAAATATAGTTTTAAATATACAAGATGATTATTAAATTATAATAGCATAAATTTGCAAACAGTAAATTAAAATTAGTAAATTAAAATTGAATTTCTTTTTATCTGGTGATATAGGTAGTCATAGGTAGTATATTCATAGGTAGTTTAGTCATAGGTAGTATAGTCATAGGTAGTATATTAATAGGTAGTATAGTCAGTGGTAGTATAGTCATAGGTAGTATAGTCATAAGTATGAATGCTTATACCAAAAAAATAATGATTAAATTTTTTTTTACATCTATTTAAATTGAAAACCTGCAGGGTCCACACCTGTCCCGTCCAATTTTTTTCAAATTTTAATTCAAAATATAGGTACATATATATATAACAAGTAAATACAGGCAAAAATACATAAGATAATATTGGCAAATAAGAAGTGGTGAACTACAACACAGGTGCAGTGAGGAAATATTTTAGCGGGTTGTGCGTATCAAAAATCTGTGATGATACCTATCTATTTTGTCATGGTCCATATACTATCTCAGTTCGTGGTTTTGACCGAGTAAATATCCATGTAACTTGTTCCTCGCGGTTTATTATTACTACCACCTATGTATTAACATCACACTATTTAACAAAGAACTTTTGCATAATAACTTTTGAATATTTATCTAAAATTCTAAACGAATAGGTGGACGATTGAAAAATTTGTAAAAAATAATATTATATTATGAATATAATCCATGCTAACACGAATACAGTACTCGTATTTTTGTTGTCAGCAAATTAGGAAATTTAAAAAAAAATTTGCCGGAAAATTAAGCGTTGACGAACTATAATAGTCTGCTATATTTCTAAGACGTGAGCAAAACAATCTACTGCACAAATTATTTTTAAACGCCTAATATTTTTTTTTTAACAATGATTTTCAATCGCTCGAAACGGAGGAGCATTCCAGCACGAAGTGCGATTCTCCTCCAGGATAACGCGCGCCCTCATACCGCGCGTCTCACGCTCGATACAATATCGAAATTGGGGTGGAAGGTACTGGAACACCCTCCCTATAGTCCGAATTTATCGCCCTGCGACTACCACATGTTTGGACCACTGAAAGAGGCCCTCGGAGGTCTAAAATTCAGCACCGACGACGAGGTAGAGGAGTTCGTGTGCACATGGCTGTCCGAGTTGCCCAAGGAATTTTTCGATACCGGCATCAAAAAACTTCCGGAAAGGTGGAAAAAATGTGTAAATATTGAGGGGAATTACCTAGAAAAAATGTGATTTTTGTAATTTTTTTCGATAATAAATAAACGAGTTACAGCATTTGTCTCGATCATATTTGAACCACCCTCGTATACCTGTATACCCGAAGTGACAATATTATGCACTTTTATTTCGCGTATACGTATTTCAAAAACTACGCGCTGAAGATGACAAGTTAGTGGTTGAAATACGTATGTATCTACGCAAAATAAAAGTATATAATATTGTGACTTCGGGTATATAATAGTATAATATTCTATATTAATGCGTTTGGTAAAGATATCCAATAATTAATATAAAAAATTGATATATATATTTGATCAATATGACTGCATGTGTAGGTACCTATAGGAATAATTTAGGTAGGTACGTACCTACCCTTGTTTAATTCTATATTTGTATAAGCCCGTTAAATTATAATTTCTAGCGCAGTAATTATTATCCAATATTTACATATTACTATAACAATATATCTATCGTATAGGCATATTTCCACAAGAAACGCAAATGTTTGACGCACATTTGCATACACCTCAATACACATAGATTAAAATCAAAATCAATTACCTATTATTCTAGTTTTCGTTCGTGCAATTGCCAGGTGCGTAATGTGGAATAACGTAATCAATATAAATTCAGCAATGCAGTTGCATCCGTGTGAAAGTAGTTATCACGAGAGTAGATGATAGTGTACTATCACCGTCATTAGTGTTCACACGGAAAAGCGGAAAGCATGATAGTATGATAGTATGTTCTGTAATCTCATATTATTATTATTTGTTTAATACAATAAAATAAACTCAATAAAATATTCATTATTTTAAAGCGACTTTTGCATATTATATTTAAGTAATGTTTGATATTTTGTTTATCACTAAGTTTATATTCAGGTGAACTTTTCAACCACAGACATGGAAATTTTTCTTATTCTTCTAAGAAATTAAGGATATTCAATTTATTACCCATCTTTAGTCCGAACGTATTAAATTTTAAACAAAATGTATTTTGAAATGTGATATGATAAATTGATAAAATATCAAAATGATTATATAGTCAATAAATATGATAAATAATATGATTATTGTGATAGTTTCAAATGTGTAAGTTCATATGGTGATAGTATAGACAATAGTTCCTATATCACTAACATAAAATTTCTTTCGACTATCATACAATCATGATAGGGTGATAGAACTATCATAATAGTTTGAAAGCTACTATCACTCTGTTCACACGGTGACTCTATTATGATAGCTGCTATCACGACAGCATCTATCGCGTTTTACTATTACCGTGAAACCGCGGCTTTATTAGCGAATTGGTATCTGTACATGAATGTCATGTTGTATATGCATTACTACACTAAGATATTGTAATATTATATTATCATAAATATTTACGATTTTCACCGCCCGTCCGGTCTTTACGATGTGATTATATTATCTAAAGTCTTGAGTTTTCGATTATTATTTGTAACATTACTGTCCTGTGGTATCAGTTCACAGAACATAGTTTGATTGAAAGCAGTATACATTTTCAAGCAACTTTTATTTCATAAATTGGTGACTTATTGGTATCTACATCTTGTAATTTGTAAATAAAAAAAAACTAGAATCATGATTATAATCCTCATCAGTGAGATTGTGAATAACCGAATTCAGTTAACGAAGGTTTTAAATGGTTGCTGATTTCAACAACTTGGTTGTCATAAAATGCATTTAGTTATCAAACAATTGCATCGAACGATCTCGCCAAAACAGTTTGTTTGCTGAACGAGCAACCATGTTGCTCAAAACTGCATGGCCAAAACACGCCTAATATTATTGTTATTATTATTATATGTTTATGCACTATTTTTTTTTTCATTGAGAATGTTTGAAACTAACTTTACTAATTATACTAATTTGCAGGTTATGATGAGGTTATAAATTGTATAAAGCTGGTTTAATAAAATAGGTTAAAAATTGTTTTAACTGACTTTGTCAACGTGAGGGGTGGGGGAGCAAACGCCACTAAGAAAGTAATAGGTATAAATTACGCAGAATAATATACGATTTGTTTGAAGCAAACATCGGATAATGTCGAGCAGCTACCGTGAAGTTTCCCCCTATTGAGTAATCATCTATATCTTGTAAACTATATTATAAATTATGAACAATTAGTTACAAATATGTTAATAAAAGAATAAAATAAGGATAGAAATTGTTTCGGATCGATTGTGTAACGCGGGGAAGACGTCAAACTGGTCCGGTAGTACTTCCAGACAATATAAGTATCGCTAATAAGATAATAGTAAAAATAAAACAATGATAAAATAGAAAATATTTCAAACATTTTTGGTCATTATACTATAAAATATACCACTTCCCCGCCTAATAAATGCCTTAGAGGTCGAATTTAGAAAAATTAATTTTTAGTTGTTATGCATTTCATTTAAATTGTATATTATTATGGCTCTAGTGGTTAAATCTGTGCGTTGATATATTATCCAGTTAATCATTGTACAGTTTTATAATAATTTATTGTGTAGGTTGTTATATTCAAGAATATGTAAATTTTTAAATAGTATAATGTGTCATATTATGAACAAGGCCATTTAATTTCAGTATATTTTAATTTTTTTGGACACATTTTATTGTTGATTACAAAACACTACGTATTTTGGCAAATAATTAATAATTGATTCATATTTACCATTTCAATTCTCAATTTTAATAAAAAAAAAAGCAGGTAAGAAAGCGATACATAAATTTTCAATAGAGTTACTTGCATTCTTTAAAAAAACTTTTGCAAATTTTTATTTGAATTTATACAGAAAACTATGGTAATATCAGTACAGTATATTATTCAAACGTATTTTCGAAAAAATTTAATAACAATGCAGTGAATTCTGATTGGAACAATCTCAAAATTGGAATATAAATAATTTTTTCTGTAATACTATTGTGATATATTTTTAATACTAAATATCCATTGATATGATATATTTTTCTATCAAGTTAATTCGTTATCTGATTCAATTCATCAACTTACCGCAGATTAAAATACTTAAGTAGGTATTAGGTACATTTTATCTTCTTTTTTTTTTTCGTATTTATTTCTATATTTATATAATAACATTACGCAATCATTTCTGTGCATATAAAATTTCAAATTGTCGATGTATATAAATTTAATGTTATTGTTTAGTTTGACGACTGTAAAAAAAAAAACGCTGATGTTAAAAACCAATTATTAAAATATATTATAACAAACGATGAAATTATATGAACGCAATAAATATTGTCTCCAATCTCCGCCACGACTTAAACTTATCGTCTTTCGTTTTATAATATATTACATAATATAATATAATGGCATATTATAACAACAATAAACAAAGCCATCTTTAATACGTATTTTCAGCGGAATACACACAATCGTCTCCAACGACCGGAAAAATATTATTTTATTACCAACTTTGTATATTAAACGTGAAAGTGTTATTTTCGCGAAACTTCCTTTTTCTTAGGTATTAGAGGAAAATTAAATTTTCTTCTTCTTCTTCTTTTCTTTCACATATACCAGATATATATATTATATTCGCTATATTCATTTTCATATTTATTTTGGCAAATCATTTACATATTTTATTGCAATACCCTTAGATTATCTAACTAAAAGGGCTGCGCTTTAAATCGAAATACCAACTGCGAAAAACGTCTCATAATCCAAAAAAGGGTAATATAAAATAAAAATAACGAATTTTTGTCTTGTTTTTTTTTTTTCATGATATTTCTAATAAAATATTACTGTTGATTATTGAAGTTTGTATTTAAGTGTAATTATAAAAATCAAAAATGTTGTGGATTATACAATAATAGATGTTGTGAACTTTTTTCTTTACCAATATTTATACCAATATTTAGTTTTGCTCGTACATCATATTCTATGAGTTTTTCAATAGTCATGGAGAAGGTGCGCAATCAATTTAGTTACAATATTTCTATAAATTATAAAACAATACATAATAAATAAAATTTTTCTATTTATTTCTAAAAAATCATCAATAGTTATTATTATTCAAGATATTTATAAACAATGAATAGTTATATACATATTGGATAAAATAATTTACCAAAATTAATTTAATAGATTTACAGTGTGTGATAATTTTTCAGTGTTATTTTAAACTTAAAAACCGTTTTCCATCAATAATATATATAAAAAAAATTACATTAAAATACCGAGTCACAGACAGAAAATAATTAGCATAGTGGATACAAAATTTATTATAACAAAATATATTACATTAATACGGAATTCAAGTTTAACTTTGGACACGAATGTGAATACATATTTTATTATTAAAATTAATATAAATTCGATTTTGAACCGAATTACGCACTACTTACAGCTACAACTGCACTAAAAATAAAGTATCAGAATCAAAATCGAAACATACAAATTGTAAATATTTGAAGGATCTCTAAATAAATCCAATAATTTATTGATATTTTAATATTATAATTTATTATTTAAAATTCATTATGTTTAAATGCATATATATTATTTGTCATATAATAAACGGTTTTAGTTATCCAATCCAGAACGGGTATTTAATTGTTCTTTTTCTTTTTCTGGAATTGAAATTATGCAACTAAAAAAATACAATGGAATTTTTCTAAATTAATAATAATTTATTATTATCTCCCATCGCCTAAATGACCACCATGTAAATTAGCCTACCTATTTATAGACAACATAACCTAACCTATAGTTTTGTTTTATTTGTAACTATATATACCTACGACATTTCATTGTGTACAATTTCAAAATAAGATTAGAAAATGTAATTCAGAGAATGTTGTAACTTCAAACCTGAAACAATAAACATGTGAATATTCGTTTAATATATACTTCGTTAAATTATTGCAATATTTTATACTTGTATACTTAAATATTAGATTCCTCTTAAAATTTTGCATTTAATATTTTAAAAATAACATTAAATTCCCAAAATTATACATACGTGTTTTACAATGGAAATAATAAATACAGTTATTCAAATTTCATTTTAATTTTACGATACCTACCTACTTAATGATATGACAAAATAATTGAACGATAGAAAAAAAAATTTCAGCATCTATTATAGTTGTAAAAAATTTGTCTCGTTGCTTAGAATGTCTGTCTTGTAAATTTTAAAGAACTCTTATGCCGGGTTAGCACAATACTACCAATAACTCGTTATATGATCGATAACAAACTTTTTTACCAATTGAAAATACAACTTTAATTTTTATCGATTTGACAAATTCACTACTATTTCTAATTAATGTTATATAATATAATCAATTGTTGTCCTGATTTTGGTTTAAAAATAATTTTGGAGTCCTACATTTTGTTGGTAAAACAAAATTTTCTCATTGGTTCTTTATGTCATATTAATTATTGTCGACCACAGTGTAATAAAACTTTTTGGTAATCTATAGACATGCGACCAAGGAGGTTTATCAATCCGATATATACCTATTGTTTTTATAGATCATTTGTGCAACCAGGCATTATTATTTGATAATATTATCTCTGAACATATATAGTTTTGACCAACGATAAAAAAAGCCCTGCATTTATGATACTTGTTTGGACATGCCATTAACTGATTAAAAATGGAAAAAACTATACTCGGATCCATTAAAACAGAAACAAAACACTCAAATGTATATATATTGACTACACGTCCTCGTAAATTACATCAACGAGTCGTATAAAAAAAATGTGAAAGTTTTAACCGCAGTCGTGGGATTCTTTGATCCCTTACGTATACAATATAGGTATATTATATATAGTTTATAATATATAAATAGGATATTTATATATTATTCTATACGTATTTCCCCTCTTTTGAACCCACACATATACAGTGTATTCTAAATATTTGTATATATAATATATATATATATATATATATATATATATATATATTGAGTAAGTACTCCGCGGGGACTTGTTCAAAATTTTAGGAAACTTCTCCCATTTTTCATCACGGTCGACCGCTTTTAAATAGGTACCTTCGGCCCCCATGAGCGGAAATGTACAGTAAATATTTTTGGGGAGGAGGTTTGAACTCACCATATTATTAATCAGACCCGCAGATGGGCTATTTGCTCCCTGTAGATTTTAGTTTTTACAACAAATACAAAGCATATTATTTATGGGTTTTTTTCTATTTTATTTTTTTTTTTTTGAAGGGTCCTCTCAAACATCCCTTCTCACCGATATCCATAACCCATATAGGTCGGCCAGTTCGAAAAGAATATATCGGGGATTTTTTAGGTTAGGTTGTTTTAGGAAATTTTTAAACTAGATTTATGGGTGACCGTATACATGGACCATTAGCATGTAATTAAAATATATATACTCGCATTATATACGCCGTTTTTCACGTAATAAATATTTATAATCTTCTTTTTTTTTCTCCGTAAAAAAAAGTCATTAATTTATATTACTATACATACATTTATAAATATATATACACATATATTTTAGGTTTCTATGCAAGCTTAAAAACCATATCTCCATTGAGTCCATCTGATCGTCTTTACGTGTCATATAGTTACTAGGCTAGAGATATTGTTAATTTTAAAATCGATTGTTACCCCATAATCGGTTATAATAACAGATGCATTTTTACGGATATTTCACGTAATAATTTCTACGTAAAAATTATTTTATTCACTCCAGATTAATAATATAATATGCGTAGGCTATCATCAGTAAAAGGTAGATGATATTGTAGAGAATAATGTATATACGAATACCGATTGAAGAAGGTTGTACCAATATCCAGGATACTAAACAAATCAGTAATACAGAGGTCGGGCGTGTTCCATGGACGAAGAGAATTTGTTGAAAAATGTATGTGCCTAGTAGGTAAATAGTTAAGTCATATTCGTCTTTTTAATTTCAAATATTACTGTATCTGTGATCGAATGAGATTCATTAACATCTGATAACCGTAGGCATTGATAAAAATATATTGTTATTATGAAAAACAGAAATGACCTTTATGTTTAAATTACACTTTGAAATTTGATGGTTAAAATAAATATTTGCCACTCAATCAATGTAACGTTGTCCACACAGGAGTTAATATAATTCCACGAAAATCTATGAGTTTGTGGGTCATTTCAATATAAAACAACATAATACGTATACTTTTAGGATCCTCTACATATTTATCATGTATTGAAATTTTCTTAGTGTAAGAATAGTTCATTCGTAATCTATCTTTTAACGATTGGACGATGCATGGCTTATTATACTGAATTATATATTTTCCAGGCTTCCCAATTATACGATCACGATATTTATTATAATTAATATTATCACCACAAGGTAACAAAATATATAAATCGGTCAATTCTGTGTCGATACAAAAGTAAAAAAGATATATAGATATGTTTTAAAATATAAAATTATTTTTGGCACGAAATTGCATTTTGAAGAGTATATATTTGTCATATTTTCGTCGATTTCACCGAGTGTAATAAAATCACAAGTTATTGGCATTCTCATTTCTAAATGTTCATCATAACTATCAAACTTAATAATAATATATATATATATATATAAAAATATAAAATATATATATGTATATATATGTAAGATGTTGTTTAAAAAAAAGTATAAAAAATATATGCTTGAGAGAAATACTCATTAATAACCTTCTGTTTATGTTTCATTATTATTTAAGTTCCATTCTGTTTTTATTTATTTTTGTACTATACTATTGTAATCATTTTCACTTTTATAAATTTTTTAAATTATTACCTGTATAACTAATATCTGAAGTCTCCCCCTCTCATCACAAGCATGCTTAAGGAGAGGAGTAATCAACTCAGTTCATATTGTCTTTTAATTTAATTTGTGTTTATGTATGTATTAAGTTGAGTTGAATAAACTAAACTTAACAATTTTGAAATATTATTCGTATCTATGAAAGGTATACACCACTAGTAGTAGTATTTTTTATAGTTATAGCGTTTTTATGTGAATTCTCGCATAACCTATATTAGAACAATCGATTAAATAAAACATATCTTTTTTTATTATAATATTACTGTATGTGTTTACATAAGTGTTTGTTGATGTGTAATATCATCTATAGAGATGTTAGGGGTTAACTTTGATTGTTTTCAATAAAGGGTTTTATTTTTCCATTTAATTTTATTAGGGTTATTATATAACTATCATATTAGTTGGTAGTCCATTTTTAAATTAATTAAAATTTGTTGGAGATAACAAATAATGAGCTATTAAAAGTTCATTATTATTGGAAAATTATGTTTCCATACTTTTAATTGCTGTTATCCAATACTCTATTATGAATTTCAATAGCAAATATTGTCTCTGCTTCAACAATAGCTTCATTTTGATAATTTGCAATCCTTTTTTTTTCTAAGCTAAACGTTTGACTTCAAAGTTACATTTTATTTTTTAAATTCTAAATCTTCATTAGATTCAATAAACCTTTTATCAGTCTCATTATTCATTTTAAAAATAAACTCTTCATAAACTTGTTTAGTATTATCCATATTTTTTTTAATTTTCTTAAGCTCAATTAATGATATTTTAACTATTTTAGCACATTTCAGAAAGTCTAATCCAGATCTTTGTACATATCTTGACAATGTTCCTGTTGAAAATATATTCATATATAAAATATATATTATTAAAATAGCTTCATATCTTAATATAGTTGTGTCAAAAAGTTATTAGCTTTTGATCTAATATCAGGCTTAAATGATTATTTTTTAGAAATTTTAGAGAGGCTTACAATTAAATCAGGATATGTGGAAATATTAAATATACTACATAGTAACGAAAAATGATATTTACAGCTGTCTGTTTAGTTATCCGTCACTATCTAGTATCTGATAAAGATTGCACACGCTTATGAAGAATATTTCCACGTTCAATTTCACTTATTTCCCTGCCTATGTTTATTTGTTGATAACTGATGAGATTATTTAAAGAAAATGATACAAGAATTAATTAAAGAGAATATTCGGCCACACAAACTGGATTTTTTGTAACATCGGAAATAACTAAATTTAAGATTGACTCAAACACCATATGGCATATATGTATAGTATATAATATAATTTATGTATTAATTGTTCTGCTGACTTTTTGCTCGACCGTGAAATAAAACCATTATAAATCCCTTGCATATTTACAGATGCTCCATCAATAACATTGCCAAAACATTTTGTCGTGTCTACATTAATTTCATCTAATGTACTTTGTAATAATTTCATCATTCCTTTACCAGAACTACCTGAATAACACTTAAATGCAATTCATTTATTTATTTATTGTTCCATTACTAACATATATTGTTATGTTACAGTAATTTTTTTTTTTTTTAATATTACTAAATATTGGTAAAAATTATATACCGACTATTTATTATTATTTTCGATAATTTTTTATAATGTTTTATCGATGTATTTATACTCTTCACTGTAATTATCAAGAAGTGTATTTCCATATAATCACAAAACATAATAATTACTTAGTGAAGTAGTATATGTATTATTATCTATTTATATATATTTTTTGTTGGGTTTCCGTATTCTAAGCATCTGAAAAACACAACTGTAGATAATCGGAAACAATGCAGACAATCGCGAAGACACATATTTGACTTATTTTACACGAAAAGTTGATTCAAAAATAAAACATTGAGAGGACGTGATACATAGACGAGTACGTAACTAACGCTCCAGAGATGGCGTTGTGAGCTTTTGCGCTACGACGGCGGCAGTATTTAACCACGCCTATTGTCGCGCGTCGTACGGACTACGGACCGCATTATTATCGTTGCTGAGAGGCGCGTTATTATTACATCGACAATCGTTCTGTTCTGGTCACTGTAAATACGTAGAACATTATAATCAGATTGCAGCATTGCGCCGCGCCCCACAGTTATATTATCTACCTAATTTTTACATTCTTTATTGCTAAATACGTATACTTCCATGTACCTACCTACGTAATTCTTAATTTATAGAATTATGTATACTAATAACGTAATATTTTTTCACGTAATTAATTAGTAGCTATACCTATTATAAAATAATAGCTTAAGTGCAACAACACCTTTTAAGACGGACTACTTGTGCGTTTGCATACGTTTACCTTTTCGGCTGCTCGTTATTTATGTTTTTTTTTTTAATCTTGTTCCAACCGTATGGTTTTATCAGTTGTTACCTTAGATGGTAAACTTGTAATACTTGAACTCCCCCTAAGTTATCAGTTATCAGTGTCTTCAACAACTAGGTACTATAATATTTATTTAGTGTCTCATCTCGTTTATCCTCAATATTCTACCCGAAAAATTTGAGCCATTTGTGCCTATGGCAATAAATATAACATTTTGTAAGCTGATAATCGGGTTTAGTTTGAATGCCTGTGACTTTGTCTGTCTCAAACCACTAGATGGATTTCATTCAGAAGATCCTCTTCCAAAATTATTATTGAGTTGTCTTGTTCAGGGATTAATGTTATATTTATAGTATTATTCCGAGTTTTTTGTTGCCCACCCAATTATCTCCAATATGTTTCTTCATTAGGTAGGTATTTCATGCTAGAAAATTCACGGTATTGAGGTACAGGTTTTAGATGGTAGAAACTTTATATATTTTAACTTTTATAAAAAATTTTATTTTTTATGTTAATATTTTAACAACACTTATTTCCCAGAGCAAATGTCTATTTGGTTTGCAGTCTCCTTGTATTTCACGAAAAAAATAACAATAATTATTTTGCACTCATTAAATTTGAAGTACAATACACCGTAGAATCTTCTAAACTGGACACGGTAGCTTACAACATTTACTATAATGTATTCTTCAGGTATAAGGATTTCCAATCATAATCCAGCCAATAACAATTAAATTTTTATTGAATTTTATTTTCTTGGGTATCTAAATAAGTACCTATATTCAAAAAAAAAAATGTAATTGTACAAGTAAATTTTTTTTATTTTTAGCTAAATTTTTTGTAAATTCAAAATTTTCAAAATACCAGATGAAAATTTGTTTTTTGTTTCTTATGATATCTTGTAATATCTTGTAATATCTTTTAGATAATTAGCCAATTGATTTACATGAATATTACTTCAAAGTCTCTTACTTTTAAGTACAATGTTTGAATTAGGAACAAGTAATATATTTTGTGCATGAGTAAAGATAATTTATAATATTTTAAAATTGAAATAATAAAATAGCATGATGTTTTGATATACGTATTTGAAATAAATCTTTTTATATGACTTGGATAGTATAGCGTGGACATCTGATTTTTAATAAAACTCATAATCTAGTAGTCATGATTTTCTTGTAGTATCCATATAAATATGCATTTTCTATTTATTTTATTATTTAAATATATATTTATACAAAAAAAGATAAAAAAAAAAAAATAAAAATAAAACAAAACAAAAAATTAAAATAAATTTAAAATGTCTCTCTGATATATGTATAACACTTATAAAATATCCTCTGTAGTTTAATTAATTTAATACAAATATTGTTTCAAAAAATGTATATTTTATAATGGATATATATTATAAATTGTGAAATTACACTGTTTCTATGAAAAAAATAATATATATATTGGAATTTACTTATATACAAAACATTAATAATGTAATAATTTATATCATTTGGAAATATTATTTTGTAAAAAAAAAAAAAATAATAATAAGAAAAAAGTATA
>JAIPRL010003460.1:0-46801 GCA_025469235.1 Pemphigus obesinymphae
TTTCGAGTTTATATCGATAAGTGGGTGGGCTACATGAAGTTGGCCCACCTTTAGATATTTTGATGTTTCTCAGGAAAGGGTTAACTTGCAAATTTCGGGATTGGACTTGCAAATTCTTGCAAATTACGAGGAATATTTTGGTATCATTTTCGAGTTTATATCGATAAGTGGGTGGGCTACATGAAGTTGGCCCACCTTTAGATATTTTGATGTTTTTCAGGAAAGGGTTAACTTGAAATTTCGGGATTGAACTTGCAAATTCTTGCAAATTACTTGCAAAATATTAGTTTTGGTTTAAACTCTGTATGGCGTCATGGGTGGGCCAAGTTCAGGTACATACTGAACCCAACAATTGTTACTCGGGTAGGTAGATACTTTACACGTTTGCATAATGTTTCATGATTCCCAGTGTAGGCACGTCGTGGCGATGGTCGCTAGTATAAAATGCATTAGAAAAAAAATCAACGCAACTATCAAATTGTCCAAAAACGTACACATACATTTCTAAAACAATGAGGAAAAAACAATTTAGGACAGTGATTCGAAGAAAGTATGCACTTTTATGTTTAAACATCTATATATTTGCAAAAATATGCTACATCAATTTTCGGATAGGTACATATATATAACCAGTGTTGGGATCAGATAACAAAAAAATCATCTAGATAAGATAAAGATAACCACACTAAATTTTATCTACACACAGATAAAGAAAACTAATCTGAATTTTATCTATATAAAGATAAAGATAAATCATTTTTACATTTTTTATATTGTACGAGTCAATATAACATTTGAGATATATAGTTAATAGTTATAATTAAGTATCTATTATTTTTTTGGAAATACTGTTATTTTTAACTTCGAGCATTTACATTTTTTTAAATTATTAACATAATAGGTATTATTGAAAATACTATAATGTATTTATAATTGTTATTAATGAAATAACAACAAATAGGTTCATAAAAATGTTTAATTAGTAGTAAAATTGTAATAAATGGAAAATACTCATTACAAATTAGTACCTACTAGATATTGCTTATTGGTGGGAAATCTAATATATTCCTCAATTTATATTACGGGGAGAGTATTATAAAATATATAGATATTCTTGTTTTATTTATATTTTCGGAAAATATATAATTCCTATAATATCATAATTGTTAGAAACGACAAAAACAACTTTATTCATCCAAACATTTTAACAATAGATACAATATGATATCAAAATGTATTAATTATTTTAAAATTAACTTAACTGAGTTTTAATTAAAAGTAACTCGTTATTTAAAAGTTAATATAAACAAAAATAAGTTAAGTTAACAAAAATCAAATACAAAAAAAGTTAAAATTAACTTAACTTTTAACTTAAGAAGGCGTTTCACTGAAGATTTTCAATGGTAAAACATGTCCACCCAAAATAAATGAAATGGCATTTTACACTAATTTTAGAGTTAAAACACTTATTATAAAATTGATAGAAAACAACATTTTGAAGATAGCTACATCGGCGTTTTTTGAAATAATATGTTTAAAAAAGGTTACAGTGTCTTAAAAATGGGTGGGGGGGAAATAGCATTTTGTACCATCGATAACGAGCTTAATATTTAAAAAATTAAAAATATATTAAAATATATATTGATATATATATATTAATATAATATATACACAAGTATAAACTAGACTGATCTGCATTGTTGATGCGTTAAATTTAATTATTTTTAATTCTTATGCTTAATGAATTGACATTAAAAACAATCAATATAAAAAAAAAATGTTTTATCGGTTTTAATCGGTAATTAATTTATAATTAACAAGTTAATAAAAATTTTTTATCGAATTAGTTAATTTTAAACTATTATTAAGTAAATTATATTATTTTCAGTTGGAAATAAACACCAGTAAATAGTAAATTCCACAATATGTGATCAATATCAAATTAATACAATTCCATATTATGGATTATATAGCTAATATAACCATCATTCTAAAGTGATAAAAATGATAGAAATATTATATATAATAGAATTTAGATACCTATATTTTATTAAATTATATGCTCTACCGGATCTTCCTGTATTAGGGGGGTAGAAGATGGGCCTTAATAGTTATGACAAGCTATAGCTATATGTTCGATATCGTGTAAATGGGTTAATTAAATGGAAAAATTATGCACACCCGTTTGGGTCTGTTAAATTTCAGTTTTATAAAAGTGATTCGGTATCGTTCGCCGTGAAAAGTGGATTAAGAAATAAAAGCGGAAATCGCGTACAATGATCATTGCAGGGCTTACGCATATGCGGTTCCAGTTGGTTAGATTATAAGTAGGCACATTGGAATAGAAATTGGGGCTTCCGGTCAAGGTTATGTCTCGTACCGTATACATTATTATTATAATTTATAGTCTTCTTCGGAATTTTCCCTTTTGCACTGATCGTTCATTCATATTTATACTTACCTATACAAATCTCCAATAGGTAGTATATTTTCGATTCATAATAATATTTTATTAGTTATCTTATCATCATAAATATACAAAAATGGATATTAAATAAATCGTTAAAAAGTCAATTTTTTTTTTAAACTATTCAACTTGATTAGTAAAATTGTTGGCCATCAATTAATTAACTTAAGTAGTTTAAAATTTCATTGTATTCATTTATTCTTGTACCAGCTCATTTTTATAAGCATCCAGTTAAAGTAAATAATATAATATACCTAGATATTATAGGCCGAACATTTTTATGAGATTGTTACAGGTACTTATTTTCCTTGAAAATCTAAGTATTAAAAATATTATACTCAAGTATAATATTCAAATTAAATTGTTTCAATAATTTTAAATGTACCTAATGCATTTACCTACATACTATTATTATTTTTTTATTCATATGGTGTAAGAATATCATATAATATTATAATTTTAGATTTTTATTGAAACGAGAAATGTATGTATACCTACCTAATTGGTTTTGACATGATGTGTTTTTTATTTTTTATGTCTTTTACACTTTTTGGGTAGGAATGAAGCATGTGATTACTTACCTACCAATTTAAATTGTTAATAATATTATACCGAACGTCTCTCAGAGTTTTATTTCGTATGAAATGATTTATTTTTACATTAAAATAATAATGTAATACATTATCCTGTTGGAGGATCGAAGGGACATTGGACAATTTTCATCAGCTGTATCTGGATTACATTTTTACGCGTTTTATATTTATGTATCTTATTGTTTTTGGGATAACCTTATTTTCTATAAAAATTAACTTAAACTAAAGTAGGTACTTTGAGTTAATATTTACTTTTCGTGCTATACCGGAATTAATACCTATGCAAATTCATATACCTAAAACCGTATTCTACATACATACAGTCTTAATTTGAATTCTCAATTTTAAATTAACAATTTATTATAAATATAATTAAATAAAAATAATTATATACCTTAAGGATTCAATATTTAATTCACAATTCGCTGGCTTAAAATGAAAGAATTCTATTGTCGTATTATGAAATGTTGTTCAAGAAATCGTTATTAATATTCAATCAGTAGTAGATATTTCTTTTATATGATATAGATATTATATAAACTATCTTTTCATTTTATGTAATTTCTTTATTAATATAGATGATCTCATTTTTATTTTTGGATTTACGACGTACATAAGTAGACTTTGCAGTAAAAACTAGGTTTAGAAACCTTTCATTCTATGAAATAATTTCTAATCTTAAATTTAGTAAAATTAATTGTTAATATATAAAATATTGTGTATATTACCCATATTCTTCGGACACGTACATATATTGACATTATCAATAGAACTTGAAACATTTTCTTAAAACTATTGATTTCAATATAATATACTTACCATATAACCGTATTAATTAAAAAATAATTTAATTTATGCCAAAAAGTATTTAGATAAAAATAGTTAGAGCAAAAGTACAAATATTTAAAATATAGTTTTCCTAATGTAGGTATTTAAAATAAATTATAAAGGTACAATATAAAATATGATGTTGCGGCCAATAGACATTACGTCCAACGCTCTGCTTCTCCTCCAAAAATCTAGTTAGTCTAGTTAACCTGTTCATTTCTGTAGACTGTCAACATACCTGTATATATTTCTTCCAGGCTTGTACTTTTTGTATTCGCGCTATCTCTAGCCTTAATTGTTTTTCAGATTTTGTTAATAAGTATTCTAATGCTACTGCTGATAAAGTAACTCAATTAACCACTTCCAATGTTAATGTTAATACTTAATGTTGTATGTATTTTAAATTAAAAAATATTTTACCAGAATGTTCGTTGGCTTAGGTCTAAGTTAATTAATCTTAAGTGGTTTATCCCCTCTTTTTATCATACAACATTATTATCTTTACCGAAAATTACATGTCTTCTGATATTCTTGATTTTCAACTATGCCTCGATGATTTTCAAATCTTTAAATCTTATAGAAATCCGTTGAACATTTCATAGAGCAAAATAACTACGGAGTACTTAAATTATAATATATTGGATGATTTTAAAATATAAATACCAATAAAAGTATCAATTTCAAGACAAACATTTTTAGTACATTTCAAAGTCTTTTCTGATAAGAAATATTTAAAACTATAGGTAATTAAAAAATATGAAACTTAAAAACGCTTTAACTCCTTCATCAGACGGTGAATTTTACAGAATAGCTAAAAAAATTTCACTCTATAAATTTGGTTATAAGTGTAAAGTGTTAAACTTTTAGTTTAACTGAACAACACAATTTAAGTTTTGCATTACATTATTTCGTTATACTGCATATTAGATAGATGGAAATTACAAATTCGGCTGTACCAATCGTTTCTATAAATCGCATTTTAATTTGTTCGTTGCCTATATATTATTTAAACAATAATTCCCTTTAAATGTTGGACACACTGAAATTTGAAAATTTCCTCATTTTAAAAGCTCCTATATAGCTTTTCCCTTGAATCCACTGTTGAATTTGCTTTTTCTCTCAATACATTAAATATATAACACAGGTCTTATTGTTGTGAACATAGGGTAGGTTTAGAAAAAAATTCAATATGCAATAGAATTATAATTTTTAGAGATTAAAAAAATGTAAACAGTTCTCGTATTTTATTGTTATTTAAATAATTTGACAAGATATCATGAGGATAATTTATTATTTACTATTAAATTAAATTGTATGAATTAAAGCAGACCAACATATTTTTTAATTATACAATATAAAATTTAAACTAATAATGTAAAATATCATATATATATATATATATATATAGGGCTTTAGATAGCTTATAGGAAGGCCCTATTTACGTCTATGATTATTATTGTATGACGATTGATTTTTTTTAAAATTGCAAAATTGTATTATATTCTTATAATTAGGCAATTAATGCGTATAAAGACTCGGTATGTGTATGTTATGCGTAATGCTTCGTCGTCTGACATCGTTTGAAACGACGTAAAAGTTCCATAAATAATACATTATTTATGTCTTTTAATGAATAAAAACAAATAACAGTAGTACATTTTTAACATTATTACGAGACATGAGTAATTGTACTAATAGTATATTAACTGAATAATTTATACGTGTACCTTGTACATATTATATTGTATTATGAAAAAAAGACGGGTTGTGTAAAGTGAAACTACGTTAATAGTATCTAATATTATATTATTATATTATACAGTAGGTATGTATTTATCCTGTTGTAACAATCGACTCATTAATTGAATTTGACATTTGGATTATTACTATTAACTTCATAATATTGAAAACTAAAGTACCTATTCTATCTTGCTGTAATAACATATGATAGTAATTTTTATTTACGGTTGAATTAATTTGCAAAGCCATGGAAAGTAACAGTTTACTGTACAATACACCTATACGTATATAATAATATGTAGGTATTTAAACTTTCATAAATCGTAAAATATAATGATAGACCTTCACTTTGACAAATAAGTGAGTTTAAACGATCATGTATGTATACGTACTTTACAGTATACCTATGTAGTCAGTATAGTATATAATGTATACAATACAAGAATTTGTTACAATGAGTTACGAGAACACAATACGTGTATTAATTTGTACATTATAAGATGCCTGACAAAATTTGCAGGTAATGAAAAATCGTGTTTTTTAGGTTTTTTTTCGGTGACTTATAATATTACTATGCCAATAATCATAGGCGGCACTTGGAGATAATTCTAGGGGGGGGGGAGCAAACAATTAATTGACTTTCATCACCCAATTCTTCCAAAATAAAATTTCAACCTTGATTTAATTTTTTTTTTTTGGAATGCATTTTTACCAATTTTGACTTCAGTAAAAAAGTGTTTTGACTTAATTTACTAAAATAAAGTATAATAATTTAAAAATATAACCTAAAACATTAGGAGATATTTCAAACCAATAACTGATATCCTCTAATCAGTGACTGGCGTTGTAGATAGTGCTAGTAAAATAATAATTACTAACCATGTTTTCTAGATGAATTAATTTTGATAACAATTATTATCATTTTATCAATATTCTATTATTCAATAAACATGCGTACAATTCTAATATTCTTCTTAATCGGCTTCAAATTGAATTTGAAATTCCAAAAACTATTTTCTTGTTTTACATCAGAAATTAAAATTACAGAGGGAATATCATTAGTTATTTTAAATTAAATTCAACTTTTCGGCGTTCTTTAATAAAAGATTGAAATAATAGGTTTTTCGTTATTTTACTGGGGGGGGGGGCAACTGCCCCCTCATGACCCCTCCCTCCACAAGTGCCGCCTATAATGCCTATATGCCAATAATGGGTTGTAATAATTTGTTTTTTTTTTTTCAGTTATTGGCATCTTATGCCAATAACTGATTATTATGAAAATATCATAATTTGTATTATTGGCATATTTAATATATAGGTATTCATTTTTAGTTAAAATTGTTTGAAAATAATGACAAATCGTTTTTTTTTTATTTCCATAAATTAAATATAATAAAAAATATTAATAATAAATAATAATAATAAATATATTTAAATAATAAATTAAATTTCCATAAATTTCCATAAAATTAATTTTTAGAAAAAATGCCAAGAAAACGCGACACCTTTTCTGAAGACAATTCAACTTCAGCTATTAATTGTTTTGTTTAATACTTTTTAGGTACTTATTTGTTTATTTTAAATTTTTTAAATTTATTAGTAATTTATAGATTGATTGTAATTTCAATTATTTTTTGTTGATATTAATAATATTAAGTTACACAAACTTATTTATTTTTTTTATAAAAATAATTAAATATATTGTATTCATCCTATACCTATTTATAAATTATAATTTAACTTGTTAACTATATGT
Source organism: Pemphigus obesinymphae (assembly GCA_025469235.1). NCBI lineage: Eukaryota > Metazoa > Arthropoda > Insecta > Hemiptera > Aphididae > Pemphigus > Pemphigus obesinymphae. The sequence continues at coordinate 7,385 of JAIPRL010003460.1, forward strand.
CTATATTTAGTATTTTTAAAACTATCAAAGAAATAAAAAGAAAATATTCTGTTTATCAATTTATTTTTTAGTTAGATTTTAATTATATATGATAGATTCAGGCCATTCGCTATTTTTATCTACCTATTATACCACATTTTTCATGGCATGTAGTTAAAGGGTGCTAATAACTGAACTCAAAGTGCCAATAAATTTATTTTTCAATAATTTTGTAGAAAACTACTGATATAAAAAATACTATTAAATTTAAAAATATAACAACATTTTCAATAAATGAGGTTGTAAAACTATAAACATTGATTTAATACAGAATACACTGTATAAAATTTCAATTTTTTCTTAAAGTGTCAATAACCATATACTTTACCCCATAATTCGAATAATTACTTTTTACAATTAATTTTTATAATTATCCAATGAAGTTAATGAATCAGGTCGAACGATTTTCATGAGATTCTTATATATATATTTAAACGAAATTCCAATATAATAATTAATTATTAATAGATAGGCATTCAAAATCTATAATGGTTATAAATATCCCGAAATTTGTAAAAACAAAAAAATAATAATTTTATACCGTCAACAAAATGTCTACTAAAAATTCATACTTACTCGGTGCCAATTTTAAGATTCTATAGGACCATTATTTTCAAAGAATATTGGGGATGATCACCCATTCAAGAACAAACAGAATACTTATCGGATGATAAGTTATGATATTAGAATTAGATATTAATGGTATTGAAGGAAAGCGTTATACATACATTCAACAATTTAAGTGTCACCATTTTACTATTTTAGTAGTTATACTATTAACAATACACGCCTACTAGTGTTTATAATCAATATATATATATATATATATTATATGTTATATTATATTCGTCTCCTTATTCTTTTTCTTCTCTTTCGTCTTCTGTCCAAACTATTTGAAGTTGGCAACCCTAGTCCTGCACTTCCACTTTACTCGATCACTCGCTTCCTCTTTTCACATACACTCGCTCACCATATATCACACTAATATGTAAATTAATAACTGAAGGGATTAGAGGTTAAATTAACTTGATTAACTTCAGTTAACTCTTTAAAATTAATTGACCCATTTTTAAGTTAAACTGCAACTGTAGGTAACTTCGTAAATGTAGGTATGAATTGTATTTCATCTGTTAAAAATTCGTTATATAATTTTTAATTTCTTTAAACGATTTATGAATAATATGATACATTTTTTTTTAAATTAAATATAATTAAACTAATTTTATCATTTAATATTAATTTTGAACTCTCGTAGAAAATATTGCTGATTGTCATTTTATTTGTGACCTCATATTTAAAGGAAACTGGAAAGTGAATGAGTTTACACTGTTTACCTAATCTATTATATATATTTAAAATTATTTATATTATTTTTACGAATTCGTGTATTTTTAAATATTTTCTTTAAATAAAAATACGTATATAAATTATATTCTCTAAATATAGTTTAATGTCGATAAATATACCAACATATTATTTATATATGAATAATAGGTTTATAGATACGCCGACCCCAAATAGTTGGGAGAGAAGGCGAAGGAGAAGAAGAAGAGGTTTATAGATACGCAATATGAATGTAACCGTTTATTATTATTTTTTAAATTTGAAAACTGTGTATTTATATTTACTTTTTGTATGAACATTTAATGTTATTTTTTTGAAAACCGATATTGTATTAGAGTCGAACATCAATAATTTTGTACATTCAAAATTATATTTTTCCTAAAGTAAAAATTCAATCGTTTATAAATAAAAATAATTAAATCATAATATTTTTAATATAAATATATTTTAAAAAATACTGTAAAAGTTCTAGTCGATTTTCATTTATTTATTAAATTATGTCATTTTTTGAGCAGACCAATTCAGTAAGTTTGGAATTTTATCCACATCTTCTCAATGGCTTAGAGGATCACTTATGTAATGTATTTTTTGATAGATATTACTTTGCATAATGAACTTATCTAGGTTTTGTTTTTGTAAAATTAAAATTGTAACATTATTTAATAATTAAAATGTAGATACCAAAATTTCACTATTTGTGGTTTCCGGTCGAAATCTTTCCGGCCATTAAATCGAACGTTTTATAACTAAACACTATATTTTTATATTGACTAGAAACTGGATACATTTTTTGAAGTTATATCGAATTTCAAAATATAGTGGTTTAAAATTTGGATTTTATAAAAATTAAATCTTTATATGAACGGTATTCGTGTAAAATGATAAGTTAAATTCATGTAATTTTTATGTTTCATACCTATAGTAAAACAAAAAGTATTCAGTTCTTTGCATCTACTGAAAATGAATACAATTTTACTTATAATCCGTTTATACGAACACCGTCTACATATTATAATTAATTAAGTTATGATCTTTAAAAAAATATTTATATACCTATATAATTTTTACATAAAAAATTTTCATTTTATCGTTGAATATATTTATTTACGTTATCAATTTTGAATTAAAATTATTTGACAACAGATCTGTAAATTATGAGAAAATACGGCAATAGTTATGTGAAATATTAACCCTATTATACAGGGGAGTAGTTATACTTGTACGTATATATATACAATCTCCACGTTCAAATGACGTTCGTGTAGTTTAGAATTTAATTTTTAAATGAAATCAGTGGCGTCATTTCAGGTTTTACTAGGCGAGGGCAAAATTTTGACCGGCCCCTTTACAAATAATAAATATTTAAAAACGTAAATAAGCAAAAAAAAAAAAAAAAAGTTTTTGCATTCTTCGCGATGTATACCCTTGCCGGTCCAAATTAAAATTTCCGATAGGCTTTAAAAACCAATCAGGCCCGCAAAAATTAGTTGGCCCCACATAAATCTTAGGGTGGAGCAAATGCCCAATCCTGTCCCCCCCCCCAAATGACGCCACTGAATGAAATAAAACGAAACTATGGTAAATTTCGTAATAATATCATCTTAAATATAAAACCGTATTTTTATAAATGTATGAGAAATATTTTTTCTTAATTAAAAAATACTAAGGTATTATATATATATATATATATATAAGTATATTGATTTTTATAAACATTATTACGTGTGTACATATTTTTAAATAGTATCAAACTAATTACTATCGTCGATGTATCTACTTAATTACTTGGTGTATCTATCATCTACTGCAGATATATTATATTATATGTACTAATTAAATAACAACATTTTAACATTATATGTAATATTTACAAATTTTCCTATATAACTCACGTAAGTTGTCTGCACTCGGACACTAAGTCGTGTGGTACAGCGCATTGGGCATTAATAGCTATATACGTGTAACGATAATATACACGACCGTAAACTCCCATAATATATCGGTATTATCGTTATTTCCCTTTTGGCGTTCAAATATTATTATTATTATTATTTTAATTTAATCTTCGATGTAAAGCATAGAACGTACGCAATGATGGTGTAGAATATTATAAAAGCGTAGTATTTAGAATTTACTCCCTATATATCCTCATGTACGTCTACCTACTCGTAACTATATACAATAAGATGCATATCGATTTCGATCAAAACGATTTTTCACGGTCGTCCATATCATTTTACCTTGTACCGTGGTATACGGCAAGTGTACAGGAATAATTTTATGAATATTAATTATCAGTGTTATCAGTCATCGACGGTATATAAGAATAACACATACCGCCGCCGTCGTGTTCATAGAGGAAGATCGCGCGTCATGGTGAGATTGACGAGCGCCCTCGGGGTTTGTCGAAATAATTAGTAATATAATAATATTATATGGGCAACATCCATCTATCCCTCGCAGAATAACCATTATTAACCATATTTATCTGACTTGTACATTGTGCGTTGTATCTATATACATACTCGTACTTTATATCATCGTAATAATATTGTTACAATAATTAATATTTTATCCTTATATACTGTAATAATATTTAACGTGTACCAACTTATAATAATAATCGCATCGAAAATCAGGGATTTAGTTTTTTTTTTTATAAATACGAGTAGGTGTACCTGTTTAAGTAGTTGATTTTCAATATTATTTCACAAAATAATGTATCTACCTGAGAATATTGCACAAAAGAATATTGTCTAAAATCTAAGAAAATGCATTAAATTTACATTAGCACTAAGCTCTTCACTAACCTAAAAATACACTCATGGTTTTGACCTAATAGTGTATTACAAATATGTGCGATGCGCTTAGTATATAGGTAGGTACTCTTACGAAAGTCATGAACATCTTTTGAATAAAAAACAATAACACAATAAAAACAACGAAATTGGTAACGAATAATATAAAATATCCAACGTTAACGTTGTGTTTACTTCATTGGTAGGTAAAACACGCATATATATTAATGAATTACCCGTGATGGCCGTTATTTGTACGATCATCATAATATTATGATATATTATATTATCATCAGTGTAAACCGTATACCTACTCAATTTAAATGGTTGAAATTTATCGTTTAGAAACAAACGTGAATTATTATCGGGCGTTTTACTAAATATGTACCGGTTGACGAAGTAATTTTTAGTACCAGCTTGGGTCATTTTCAGTCATATACTTAATAGAACAATATTTCGAAACGAAGGAGCATCCACAGACATTGACCCTTGCCCGTACCTACGCCAAATGACTCCGTGTCGGAAAGATTGCACGACGACGGCGAAAGATCAGCCGAATGAGGATGAGAGTTTACAACAAGTGTCTATTAAGATTTAAAGAATGTCCGCGTTTGTTCCGGTGTAGGCCAGCGCAACTCCGACACCAAGTCGACAGCAGGCACCACAGGAATGTGGACGACGTTAATGATTCCATTACCGGTCGCGTTCGGACTTCTTTCGGTACAGAACTGCGTATAATATACATCGATACATCATAATTTATATTATATTATTATTTATTATGCTTTTGGCCTAAAACTTGTCCGGTAAACAAGACTTATAGGCTTATATACACGCAGTAAGTACACATACATTTTACCGATGGTTATTACGACCGGCTGTGCGGTGTGTTTATTTCATTAATCGCTATGAAATCTACGGAAATCGATACGGAAAGAACCGGATAATTAAATATAAATAGGTATAGGTATTATATTTTCCATATTATGATCGATGGTCATACGATTGTACAGAATTCGCTCAATGTGTAAACCATATTGGTACAACCGCTTTTTTGACACCAGACTTTTGGTGATATGAAATTCATTCATAATAATCATTGTAGTCATTGGTAGAGATTTAATCGTGAAAATTTTAATAAAACATTTTTTGAAAATGTTTATTTTTGTGTAGGTACACCTAATTTAAAATATATTTACTATCATTTAATTAAATATAATGAGAGTAACTTATATGTACGTGACCTCAAACTCAATAGCTGGTAGCTTAATAGTGAATTACTCATAACTAGTAATATAATATAGTTTATGTACAATTTTATAATCGTATAAAAGTAATAAAATAAAATAACAGGTAAATAATAAGTAATAATAACCTATACTTATACTAATTTACTAATAATAATACATTTTAGAAAATATTTAAACACTCGTGTAAAAGGAAAAATTTTCAATTTTTTATAACAAAAATAAAATAAATTTTGTTGGTGTTCTCAATATTATATTCTAGCTGTCTAAAACGTTATTAAAATGGACATTATACCGTTTTTAATATAAAGATATACGTATAACGTAATATATTTACTTGATATAGCCATTCATTTTAAAAATTAAATAATTTTAAACATTTTCAAATTTTTGAAAATACTCATGGAAATTTACTTCACGTATATCAATAATATAAAGAATTCCAAAATGCTCACGATAACGGTTAGTCGAAGAAACAATAATACTTAATGGTTTAAAAATGAATTTCATTTGAATTTTCACGAAATTGATTGCATAAATTATATAGCACTGTCCTGAGGAGATTACGTAGTCAGAAAAAAAACCCCTGTGTGAGACAGTATTTTTTACCTATGACACAGGACGAGGATCTTATTAGATTATTTTTATTAAATGTAGGGATAGTTGTTTGGCTTATACTGACGTAATTAAGTAGGGGAGGGTCTTCCGTTTGCTGAAATTTTCAGACAAATGGGAGGGGTTCTAAAATATTCTGACGTAATGATTGAATGGCGCTGACTAACTAATTAATTCAGTGGAAATTTTGTGCGTTTTAAGATTTTTCTAAAATAATTAATATGTTACGGTAATAATAGTTAGTATCTTAATTTTATTACAAAAATATACGTTGTACCCAGCATACCCGACACACTGAGCTTAACTCGATAACTCGTCGGACTATTATTGGGGCCTGCAGATTGTATCTATATAAGAAATAAGCAATGATTTCATCGTTTAAATCATAAAATTAATTCTAAAATCTATGAATTTATTATGTATTAAACGTGTAACTATACCGTATACAGAAAAAAATCTATACATTTCATAGAAGCTAAAAAAAAATTAAATTAAATTTTTATGAGGTCAGATCAATATATTAGTGGGCTAGGCCCACTAAGGACCCCACCTATTTACGTGACGAAAAATAATATATACTGGTTGTATATTACAACTATAGTAAATAGAAAATCTTCTTCTTCTCCATCATCCTCTTTCCAAACTATTTGGGGTCAGCCACCCTAGTCCTCAACTTCCACAGATTTTGATCTTCCGCATCCTCCTCACTTATACCCATCCACCACATATCGTTCTCTAATACATCCCCCACCCATATTTTGGTCTTCCTCTTTCCTTCTTTCCATCAATACATATTCCATTTACAACTGTTACTACCGTTGTCTCTTCCCTCTTTAAAACATGCCCTAGCCATCTCAATCTATTCGCTTTCATTCGTGTACTATTTAAGCTACTTCTATATTACCCCTTATATACTATTTTCTTATTTTGTCCTCTCTAGTCACTCCACTTGTCCATCTTAACATTATCATCTGTGGCATACTTATACTCTGTTCTATATCCCTATATAATGCCCAATGCTGTTATGTTAATATTTTTTTCCATTTCAACATTCAATTTAATGAATTGAAGTTATATTCTGTTAATTATTATTAATACTTTAACTAAAGCCTTTCGGTTTTAGTTAATTATTTTCATTATCTTTATCAAAATGTTTAATATTATTAAAATTAAATGAATTTGGGTTAGTTTTTAAACAATGTGTCAACCTAAGTGAATTATGATTAAAATTGACGGCATAAAGTATGTATACAATTAACATAATATATTTGAATATTTTCACTAGATGATTTAGTGTAATTAATGTCAGTAATTATTTACTGCAGGTTAAAGTTTGAAATATATTTTTATTTTTAACTTATTAATATGTAATGCCCGTTTTTGGTTTTTTTTTTTTTTTATATGGATGAATATCGTATTTTTATTTTTATTATTCAATCATCGGTATAACCAAACGACACATATATTATTTACCTATATATTTTATATATACTCGTATATATATTGTAGTCGGATGTGTATCGTTGTCCGTGACAATGTCGGTCAGTTGTACAATTGCATTCGATGACATTGATACCGTTCGTGCCTTGGCTGCTTAGCTATATACAAGAACAATAGAAATTCAGTAGCTATAGTATTATAGCGGGCAATCGTCCAGATAGTTGGACAAATATTTCCGCGTACTTGACAAGAATAAAAGCTATATGGATTTATCCAAAGACCAATAAACTGCATGAAATATTTTTCCAAAAGTTTTCATCAAACATTAAAATCTAGACACGAAAACTAGATATGAAAGAAAAAGTATCACGGTTATTTATGCAATTTGATAACACAATATACTATCTAAATATCATACGGTATGTCATATGGTCACTATATCCAGTGGTGGATTTGGAGAGGGACGCAGGGAGACGGAGTTACTCTTCATTATTTTCATGTTTAACAGCGTGTACCCCTTGATTTATTTATTAAGGAACGCAGAGTTTGTTTTAATTTTTATTTAACATTTTTAAAAATTATATTATTTTTTTTTTTTTTTTGAAAAATCGTGAAATTACGAAAATGAATGTTTTTTGTCCCTATCACATAATAAGTTTTAGATAAAAACATGATATAAAATGTTGAATATTTGATCTTATTAAATCATATTGGTATCATATAGGTAATAAATAATCATCATTATCCGTGAATGGCTAAACCCTAAAAAGATGGCGAAATCAATGCAAATCTACAACTTCCTGGATTATTCATTTAAAAGGAAAAGTGTTAAATTATTTTGAAAGAAGAATGCTTAAACTACGCTATCTTGAAAATATGTAACCCTGTAACCCAACAATGATAAATATTTTGGGTTTTTCTATTCTATTCATATTATATAATAATCTAAAATGTTTTTAAAAATGTCTCCTGGTTAAGAAACTTTAGATAGGGGGTGTTGGGGACGAAGTCCTCCACGGTTTACTTTTTTTTTAATATGTCCCGGAACCCTGATTTTTAACTAAGCTCAGAGTCCGTCCTTATTTTTTTTTCCAATTCAACCACTGACTATATCGCATGATTTAAGAATAAGGTGCTAAATATCTTACAACTCCAATATTTTTTTTAATTGATAATAAGTGTTTATATTCACTATCATAAGAAATTAATACTATTGTTCCGAAGGTATATCCCCCCCCCCCAAAAAAAAAGCGACATTGACCTTTTTCGAGTTTGTCAATTAAAACTTACCGACTAATTGCCGAATGGACTTAATTTTGCTAAATTATTTCCTAAGTATGGGGGGGAGGGGTTATTCGTCGTTTGGAAAGAAGTAATTTTTTTTAATTCTGGGAAAGATTTAATGAATGATCATTTTTGAAAGATTTTATATTTGTCCTGCGTTTAACTTTTTAAAATATGGCCACCCTAATGTACCTAATCACAATTAAATATAGTCGGGTTCTTATTCAAATATTCGTTAGAATGTAAAATTTAGACACAGATAGAAACTTCACAGTATGTATTATGTTATACAAGATAATAGAATTTGAATATATTTTTATAAATGTATTAGGTATTGTGTATTTTATAAAATATATATATATATTATAGATTAAAAATATGGTAAACATTTTTTTAAGAAGGCCCTCATATGTTTGCCTAGATATTTTCTCACAGATACGTAAATTGAAAGCCATTGAATATAACATATTACAGGGTTTTATATTTTAGAAAGCAGACTGGATGTATTGTGTTAAATTATGTTATGTTGATGTTTACTTATGTTTACATTGATGGCCAATTACAACATTACTGAACAGTGAACAGATTATTGTTTTTCCATGTACACTGTCATCACTACAAACTTTTAGATCAAGCTAGCCGGTTATTATAATAATAATAATATATTACTTATACTATAATAGTATAATAGTAGTACGTACATACGAGTATATGAGAAAATAATATATTACAGGTAGCTATTATCATTCGGAATAAATTATGTTAGGTAGGTTTTATAGTGTTTTACAGGTTTTTTTTTTCACCAACAACGAATATAATATGTATAATAGTCAATTTATTTTTAATTTCTAGAGTGATATTATATTCAATACGATTGTGTGTTATATACTATTGAAATCCAATATTGATAAATGTGTACAGTTTAAAAATAAATTATCCTATGGTCTATGATTATTTTTCTATGAATATTTATCAATAATTTTCCCTATAAGCATAATGTACATATAAAAACAAACAAATTAATGAAATCTATGTCGAAGAACCAAACAATAAATGTCTAAATTAGATACAGTGAGCATCTCATCACAGTGTAGGCTTATTGTAGTGAAACGTAGAAAATGAAATCGTATTTAATAGAATAGGTAAATGGGAAGTTAATTTTTCAATTGTAAAATTCGATTAAACAAATGAAATTATGTTTCAAGAATTCGAGGTCAACGGCAATCACAATTTTGAAAATTAACTCAGAATATATAAAAATTCATGAATTTTAATGAACTACTATAATTTCTTTAAAGTGAAAAGTTACGTTTTTATTTTGGTGAAAACCAAAAAGTAAAAATAAGTTAAGCTAAAAGTCTGTTTATAAATATATAACTTAATTAAGTCATTAGTTAAAATTGAATATAAAACATTATTTATTTTTACTGTCCATTTTAATAAAGATAAATATTCTATGAAATTCAATATCAAGAATTCATAACACATTATTACTTATTAGTGATTAGACTATAATTTTTTATGTTTTTCAATATAAAATATTATTATCACAATAAAACGATATAAGAAAAACGAAACAATATTTTAAAAAATAACAAAATTCACTAATTAACGAAAAAAAAAAAAAAAAATTTATACATAAAATAACATTTATCAACAATTTATTATAAAAATAATTTATGTTAACATTATTATAAAAAGTAACTCGTGCAGTTAAAATTAATCTATAACTTAACTCTTAACTTTTAATTTCGTTTCTGTCCAGCTTTGTTCAATTTCGACAGGATAAATAAAATGACTAGAGTATACATAGATGTTAAAGGTAGTTACATTTTTGCTATTTGTTTTAGTTAGAATAAGCACAGTTCAGAAATTTCATTTAAAAATTGAATTCATTCTCGTTCACGTTCACATTCATGTTCTCAAAAAAAATGAACGCGTTCATCAGATCGTTTGTTTTAATTAATTTATATATATTTTTTTTCTTATAGGTATATTTACCAAAAATTGCCGATTCATAGCTGTATCGTTTTCATTTTATGGTAGGACTACGGAATTGGATTTTTAAGTTTTATATTTAAATCTAATAGGGTTTGTAGCTAAATAGAAATATATTTTATATTAATTTGAACTTCCTGAAATATGTGCAAATTCATTAAAAAAAATATGAACTTAGTTCACGTTCACGTTCTATTTGGCAGAAACGAGTAGCGTTCGCATGTCGTTCACAAAATATAAACGTGAACGCATAAACGTGCGTTCATGAACGCGGTTCTTTCCAAACACTAAGTATATGCTATATGTGTTTTCATTAAAAAAAAAAATAATAAATAAATAAATAGTAATGGACTTTAAAATGTACATTTATATTGAAAATCTGTTTTATTCCAATCACTAAAAGCATATATAGAGAAAATTGTAATATAGGCTTATATTTTATAGTTTATTTTTTATGTTTTTAAAATACATTTTATGATTTACAAATAATAAATATTAATAAAATACAAATTGGTTGGAAAAATAAATATTCTATATGCATATTTTAGTTTTTTTTATATGTTTATTATTTTTTATGACTTTTAGTGCATTATTTATTTTTTTCAAATGCATTTTTTTTATGGTTTTATTGTAGAGGTACATGCCTATATATATCCTGATTCGTTAACCGTACTGTATAATAAATTTTTGAAATACACATATAGAGTGAATTTTTTTTTATTATGAGGCTATCAGACTATTATTATTAGGCTATATATCTCGGGAAATATAAATAATTTTTGTGAAATTATTTTCAGAAAAACATTGTATACACTTAATTCTATATTTTTTTCAAAGTTTTAATATTATGATATTATATTATTATATCAAGTTTTGATTTCCAAATGGTAAACTGTATATATATATATATATGATTTATATGGTAATTTATTAAAGAATATATTTATACGATTTGATTTTTTAAATCCGTCAATTAGGTACTTATTTCCAGAGTAATTATAATTCAAATTTAAGACTCGATGCAGGAATGGAGAAGTACTTATACGAGTAACAAATGATCGAAATCGAAAACAGCCCATATTCTCTATATGTCTACACCAATATAATATTATAATATTATATGCCTTAAATTTTGAATGTTTATATTTAATTTTATTTCCTTTATTTTATTAGTAGAAACGGGACAATTCCAAAAAACAAGTTTAATAATGTAAAAAATAAGAAAACGTGCAATCAATAATGGTTTGAATATAAAGAGAATATATAAACATTTTATTTTAGACAAAAGGAGGAGTGAATATTTGCCTTTATAATAAATATTATTATATTAACCTGCAGCATATTTTTTCAATATGTTTAATTGGAGAAAGATCATGAGTGAGGGTGAAGCCGAGATCGTGGATGGAGTCGAATGATTTAGTAGGAATATTGTTAATAAGATATGGAAAATTAATTCGGGAGCGTGAGCGATAAAAGGAAAAGACTGAACATTTAGGTATATCCAGGGAGAGGCCAATAGACTCACTCCAAGCAACTAAGTTATTTAGATTATGCTGTAGGAGTTAACAGTTGGAAATGGAGTTTATAGATAAGTATAAGAAGTTTAGTATTAAGGAGAATAGAGGAGACAGAATTCACAAAAAGGACAAAGAGGAGAAGGAAAAATACAGCACCTGCTTGCGGAACACCGAATGAAGGAGTGAAAGCAGAGGAAGATGTACCAAGAACAGAGACAAAGAGATGTCGATTAGACAGGTAGAAGTGAAGCCAAGAAAGAAGTGGATTGCCTATTCCAACAAAATCAAGGTTATTGATAAGTACATTGTAGTCAACCTGATCAAACGCTTTGGAGACGTCAATATATATGATATCTACTAGGCTATGTTTATGAAAAGAGTTAAAAATAAAAGAGGTAAGAACTAAAATACAAGTCGTAGTTGAACGACCCGGTCGGAAACTATGTTGTTCGTCTACAATAATATGGTTGAGGGTGGGCCGAATGGAGTTAAGAACGATAGTTTTAAAAACTTTAGAGTGGTAAGGAAGGGTGTAATTGGACGGTAATTAGAGACAATTTTTGGATCACCGGATTTCAAGATTGGAGTTATGGAACCCATTTTGAGAGCAGTGGGGAACATACCAGAGTCCATGGATTTGTAAAATAAAAGAATGATGGGCCAAGCGGTAACATCTCTTATCGTATACAAGAAGTCGCCTTGTATGCCATCAGGATCAGTTGATTTGATATTACGAAGAGAATTAAGTACGTAACTGACATCGTCCAAGGAAAAGAAAGCACTAGAAGAAAGGATAAAATGTGTGTTTGATGAGGCCAAATAGGAAACAGCTAATGAACTAGATCGTAAATAGTGAACTAGGGGTGTAAACAGTAGAAAAGAAGTTAGAGAACAAATTTGCAGCATCAACGGGGTTTGAACTAGTAGAATAGTTAAAAACAACATTAGGAGAGACAGAAGAAGAGGACCGTGATTTACGAATGAAAGACCAGAAAGCACGGTAGCATTGCGTTGACTGGAATTTGTAACGGGCGCGGAGTAGAGAAAAGTATACTATTCGGGAAATATTAATCGGATTTGAAAATCATTAATTCTCATAAAAATCTTCTTCTTCTCCTTCGCCTTCTCCCCCAACTATTTGGGGTCGGCCACCCTGATCCTACACTTCCACTTAACTCTTTCTCCCGCATCTTCTTCACTTACTCCCACCTTCCTCATATCACTCGCCATCACATCCCCCCCATCTCTTTTTCGGTCTTCCTCTCCCCCTCTTACCAACAACATGCATTTCCCTTACTAATCTAACTGCCTCAGTCTCTTCCCTCCTTAATACATGCCCGAGCCATCTTAATCTATTCTCTCTCATTTTGTCTACTATCGAAGCTACCCCTATACTATCTCTGATATACTCATTCCTTATTTTATCCTCTCTAGTAACTCCACTCATCCACCTTGACATTCTCATCTCAGCGACACTCATTCTCTGTTCTATCTTTCTATCTACTGCCCAACATTCCGTTCCATACATCATTGCAGGTCTCACCACTGACTTATAAAATTTACCTTTTAACCAAATAGGGATTCTTTTATCACACAGAATACCTGACGCTTCTCTCCACTTCGTCCATCCACACTTAATCCTGTGTTTCATATCCTCTTCGAAACCTCCATCTTTTTGATTGTGGTTGACGACAACAGCAATGAACACATTGATGGTCACATAATTAAATAATAATACGATAAAAACGTCGGACGGATATGTACGTGCAATAAGCACCCCATGTTCACACAAACATAGCAGTGGTGTATATAGAGGGGGCTTGGGGGGGGGAAATTACTTTAGGCATCACGCTTTTGGGGGTATCAAATTTTAAGGAGGTTTTGAATATTACTACACATTTTTACATTGTTGGTGGAAAAAAATATGGTATTAGGGTTGAAAATAATTGATGACCTTTTTTTGTGCGCTTATTTTTACGTTTTCAAAGAGTATTAATAAATAATAATTTTATAATTATTATACATTTGGGTGGAAAATAGTTTACTTTTTAGATTCTGAGCGTAGCGAGGCAACTATTGGTTTTACAATGATGTTTATTTTTTTATTTTTTTTTTCTGTAAACACTTTTTCTATACCAGAAGGAGTACTCCGATCTTTACAAGCTTACCTGGTTTCCGTTAGCAAATTGCATCTAGTTGGTACTTTAGAGAGGTAATTTTTCAATTTTCTCAATAGTTTTTTAATGCGTAAGGAAAAACTACGAAAAAATGAGGTAAAAACGGCAAATAGGTATACGGTTTCGTCAAATCGGGAATTTTCATTTCTTCGTAATTTCGAAAATAATAATCACTTGAAAATCTTGAAATGTACATCGAATATTTAATTTAGTAATATATTTACGTTGATTAAGTTTTTTAAAATTTTTTTGCAATTTTGGGCTATTTATAGACATTTTAGTTTTCGAGGTTTCTAAGTCCTAAAAGGGGTAATTTTCGGTAACACGGTAACGTGAAATATTACGAGGAAACGATGACGATCATGACGAGCACACATACACGCGAAAACGGTCGTATAATAAAGGATGATTCACAGTCTTCGACACGTTTTTATATTAAATTGTAGTATATTATAGAATAGTGTCTGCGCAGTTAACGGTTGAATTTCATGTAAATTATAACATAAAATACCATTGAATAACAATCTGTCGTGTTCTTGTGGAACGGCGTGGAGCAGTACCAGTCGGTGAGTACCGGTCCAGTGTGAATCGTCTTTAATACGGGAAAAAAAGCGCAAGACGATAGCACGATGTTATCGCACAAATAGTATAGGTACATTATCGTTCGCAACACACGTAACGGACGTACCTATATTACAGAAAGTCGACGGGGGGGGGGGGGTAAACGTAAAACACGTTGCTGTCAACAGCTGATAAGGGAAGAAGCACGGCTACCCGATAACGGTTTACCGAGGGCGTTGGATAGAATGTGTCCGAGAAGCCGCGAACTCTTATCATCCATACCGCACAACTTTATTACCTACATATTATAAATAATATAAATAACGCCTTTTTCTTGATTTTTTTTTATCCAATAATCAAATATTTTTACGAACCGGAACGTTTAAATACTAATTTTGACCAACCGGAACGGACGCAAAGGCTAATGTTACGAACCGGAACGTCGTTCCGGTGCGTTCCGAGCACTGCAGAAATATGGAGGATAGGAACGAGAAATTCTTTGAGTATGTTAGATATCTTGGTTTCTATTTGTCTAGTACCTATGACTAACAAATTGTAAGGACAGACGATTTTCAAATAAACAATGTCTCTATAACTATGATAATTGACTATAATATACTATATAATATATCTATTCTATCTATAATTATGTATGGGAACCTAAAACATATATAATAATATAATATATATACATATATAATCCTTAGAAAATAATAATAAATTGTCGATATTATAATGAAACTATTTATGAATAAAAATTATCTACGTGGTATCAATAAATAATGAAAAATATTACATAACATCATACAACATATAAAAATAAAACGGAAAATGAAGGGTCTGCATTGGCAATAGTCATGAAACGTCTTATTGGTTAATTTTCAAGAGAATTAGAGTTGCATAATATAGTAGTTTAGAATGGGACTTTTTGGTATTAAATTGCATGACTTTGAAATTAGTTAATGAATATAAAGTAGGGAGAATCTATTTTACCAAACAATAAATTATTTAAAAATTGTACACAAAAAACACGTCTTCATTCCGCCATTGAATTCAGTCTAAGCCGTAAAGTGAATGAGAAATTTTTAGTAATAAGGATTAAGTGAATCTTAAAAATGTATGTTGAACACGTTCTAATATTATACAACTTTTTACTGTATATGGATCCCATAAGACAGAGCCATATTCAAGGAAAGGACAATATGACTAATAAAAAAATGGATTAATGTAAAATATAGCATCTTGCCGGTTTTTTCCTGCTTAAAATTCTTTGTCAATCTCATGACGAAACCAAGAATCTTCAAGGTTCTATAACTTAGTATTCCAATATAAATAATGAATGTCTACCTTGGGAAACTCCGGAGGAAATCAAAAATACCTTGAACTTAATACCATAACTTTAACACTCTGATATCTATTATCAAGATAAGATTTGAATCAAGCTACGAAGAATATATTATTAACAAAACCTGAAGATTCAAGTACACTAATAAAGTAATAAGAACTCTATGGTCTACCTTATCAAAAGCTTTCTTAAAATCAATATAGATAACGTTAACCTGTGGGCTGTGTGTGTTTCTGAAATGCGTTAAATACCGCATTTTGGAGTATTATATTACAGGTTACAGTGGAGCGGCCAGGTCGAAAACTATGTCGTTCATCAATAAGAACTTTATTTATGAATGTTTAAATACTATTTAGAACTAGCCGCTCAAATAGTTTAAAAATATGAGACTGAATTGATATAAGCCTATAGTTAGATATTACCGAAGAATTGCCTGGTTTAAGTATTAAATTTAAAGTATTTATTCAAAAATATATAATTTTTAACTTTTTCAATAGACAGATGCATTTTTAAACCACCACTATTGTATTTATTTATCTTCAATAAAATGAAAATTTATTTAATTATACAATAATTTTACAATTTAATTGATTTTTTCTACAAAAAAGTACATAATATAATATACATAAATATTATTTATGTATACATTATATATTTTAAATTATTAGGTAAAGACTATTGACTATAAACAGTATGATTTTTTTTATTATTATTCAGGTTATATCTCGAGTACTACATATCCACATATCTAGATACTACGTATCTTTGTACTACACTTGAAAATAATTTTTAAAATTGAGTAAGTACCACTTAATTTTATTTTTTTCATATTTTTAAATATTTTATGCCCTCTCGTATTTGTTAAAACTAAATGTCTATATCAACTTCCGATTTTAAAATGGCAATCTATTATTTACATTATAAATTCTCAAAGAATATATTTTTATGAGCATATTTCAAATTTTTTTAATCTGATTAATATTACCCGAGTAAATGAGGTAATAAGCATTCAAATTTTTGATGCGACGGAGAGGAGAAGTGCTGTAATAACATATATTAGATATTGATAAGTAAATAACTTTCTACAGTAGGTACATATTTACTACATTGAAATGCTTATTACTCGGGAAATATTTATCGAATTTAAAAAATCGAAACATAAAAATTCTTGTAAAAATATATTCTTTAAGAATTTACAATTTCAATCATAGGTATAATCATTTGAAAATTGAAAATTATAGTTTTAATGAACATGAGATGGTGATGTGAAAATTTTATGAATATGAAAAAATATAGAATTGAAAAAACAAATAACTTTCTGAAACTAATTTCACAAAAGTCATTTATACTTTTGTTATAAAATGATAAAATGATTACCCTTTATATTATCAATTACATATTTCATGGAATGTATAAATTAAATTAAATTTATTGATATACCTAAATAATATAAACAGCTTATTCAGCAATTCTTATTTATAATAATAATATTATTATGATTTTTTTTTTATATTTTCTTCTAAAATGAATTGATTGTAGGTACCTACTCTATGAAATAATATAAAAAAAAAAAAACACGAGAATGTATCCTACCATCATGTGGACCGCAAACATTTTTTTTTATAGGAAGTACCTGTAGTTATCTAAAGATAAAACTGTGTGTTTTACATTGATAAATACTTATATAATCTAAATATACTCAAGTACTAAGTAATAAATTAATCAATTTTGTTCTTCACTTTAAACTATTTTATGTTCCTTTTCGACATCCAGTAAGACATTTATGGTATAATTCTTCAGCAGACATGTCTAGCCAATGTTTTGTGTAACATTAATTGGTAATCGTATTTTTTTCCATGTAGTTTTTCACACAATTATTATCATCAAAGAAAACACGAATCAACTGTGTACTCAGGAGCCAATGAACGAAAAAGGAATAAAATATATATATTTTAATTACACGTAAATTATAATTAACAAAATATTAACATATAATATTATAGTAAAATGATTTTAGAGTAAAATAAGATAGCTGATTGAAGCTACAAAAAGAGCCGCGAGTATAATATCAAACATGTATAGATACGTATATTATGTTTTAATACTATTTTATATAATAGTAATAAGATAGTACCTATATAATATATAAAAAAACACATTTCAATTTAGTAAATTTTTAGCAACACATTTGGCGGTCCTGTTTGAAATGATGAGAAAAATTTGCAAATCCTTCGGGCCTGTAACAAAAAAAAAAAAAAATAAATAAATAAATAAATAAAATAATCATTATAATTTCGAATGAATAATAATATTATAGTAATGCTGGGTTGCACAAACGACCTATGAAAAAGTTCAACAAAGCATGTTATCTGTTTGATATAAACAAGTATCTTTATCAAGTCCATAAACTATAAAGGGACAGATTATTGTTGCACAAGACATTTTCTTTAAAAATTAAAATTAACACATTTTGTTGAATAAATAAAATATAAAATTCGTTTGTGCAACCGTAAAAATGTTTGTTGAACTGATAATCAAATTATCCATTAGGTAACTAGTTATTGGTCATTTGTGCAATCTGGCATAATAGAACCTACCCATATTACATAATATACAATATATTTTTAAATTACATATTTATAAATTTAGTCGGGTTTTCCGATAAATATATTATATATAAATGTGTAGATAACCAATTAAGGCTGCGTTTTAATAGTTAATTGCTATCTATTATTTAATTCGTTAAAAATGTTTACGCAGAGAACAAATTAAGTCAAGTTAATACTGTTAATATAAATGTTTATTGAGTTAATATGTTTTAAAATATAGGAAGGTATCTACTTAACTTAATTAAAAGCTAAAATGTGACATTCCCTGCAGAAAAATGAAAAATAGCAAGTTAAATTCGTAACTATATAGTAGGTGATATCTACGAGTATATTCGATTTTTTTAAATATTGTATCTAATATTATGAATTTATTAAAAATATCTATACATAGATTTATGAAAATGTTCATATCTTTTCTTCGCTGAATTAAATTAAACTAAATCAAAATCAATTAGATCAAATACAAAAATAAAATAACTCGATAATTAACTTAAATTAAACGTTTAAAGTTTTAACATAATTTTTATTTGTTATAGGTACCTATATAGGTACTATATGCGCCCATTGCTTTTATTTAGCAATTTTAAATAACTATGGTTATAATGTAGGTACCTACCTAAAACCTAACCTATAATAATTATATAACTTACTCGTATAAGATTGTCTAGAAGTTTTGCAAATTTATATTTCATTCGTGGGCGCAATAATATTATCGTTCTAACAAAAACAGTTATAATATTAGATTCTGAGCGAAGCAAGGAATATATTAGTTTTACAATGATGTGTTTTTTTTTTATGTCTGTACGCAAAAATGATATAACAAGTTGTTCTATGTCATTCTAGATATATTCTAAAAATCTCAAAAATTGGTGCACAAATTGTATTAAAAGCCATTTAAATTTTTATATAGATGTACCCATTTAAATATTTCGACATGTAAAATATCTATGAAAATGTGTTCAAATATTAAGAAAAAAAAGGGTCTATAGACTTGAACATTTCACTAAAAACGTATATAAGTACAAAATTAATATAAAATTGTTTTAAAATCGTTTCCCCAATCTTGGACTATTTATAGAAATATTTAATTTTGATGTTTTTTTTGCCATAAAAGGATTAATTTTAGGTTTTAAGACCTGAACATTTTATATGATGTTAAAAGCACTACACTCTAGCTATATTCAATGAATCTCAAATATCAATAAACACATTTTTTTTAATACCTATTTCAATTTTTTGACAACCTGCAATGGTGTGAAAGATATTAAAAAACATTTTGATACAAGATACACGACACATTTTATTTGTAGAAAAGAAATAAGATACCTACTTTCAAAAATATAATTATTATTTTATAATAAAAATTGTTGTTATTTATTAGTTTTATAAAAAAATGTATATATATATATATATAGGTATATTAAATATTTCTTAAAATAATTATTATATCTAATAAAATACAAATAAAATATATTAAATTATACACAATCATATAAATAAAAATAAAAATGTTTAACATATATAGGTTAGATATTAATATATTATCCAATTACAATTTTATTTAAAACATTATCTATTAGGTAAGTATATGAAAATAATTTATTTTTGAAATATTATAAAATAATAATTATAATAGATAATATTTTAAATTACCATAATATATTTCAGCTAAAGTGCTCAAGTATATTTGATATATGATTATAAAATTATGCATTATAAATCGAAATGTATCAAAAATGAATTGGAAAAAAAAATTTACCTAACATATTATTTTATCATTTCACAACATAGTGGTATATCGCTTATAAAATGTAAGTAGGTATATAAAAATATATAATAAATAAATCACGAGTTGACATAAATATTAATAATAAACAACATTTATCAAAATTATTGTTTCATTTTTATAATATGAGTTTGGAAGAAAAAAAAATTACTGTAAAAATGTACCTATATATATATAATTATACCCATATAATTTAATTTTTGATAATTTGATGTAACTTGTATCTTTTGGTATAAAAATATATATGATATTAGAAAGAAATGTATCTATAGACATAAGATATACAATTCTGTCGACTACATATTATATTATTTGGATATACCTATCTGAATAATGTGTTCGAATATCGAGTGAAAATGGGTCTATATAGACTTGAAACTTTCACCAAAAATGTATACAAGTAAAATTTTGGGCTGGCCGAATTATATAAATTAGGTATATAAATAACAGTTTTTCGACGATTAAAGTCAAAATGGCCAATGTATTATATTAAGTTCTTTATATAGTATTTATTAGTTATTGTTCATTGGCCTTTTTGCTACAAAAATCATAACTTAAAAGTAGATGCAATGTAAATGATTTAAATTTTTTTTGTAATATGATATTGCATAAAGCCATAATACTACATATAATATTTGTAACATGTATGATGTATATATCAATACTATATGTATATTATGTAATATTTATCATAATATTTGGATTTACATATAATATATTATAGTCTTTCAGAAAGATTTTACAGTGCCTATAGCTGTATGGAGTGTAAGTATGTAGTAATACGAGATTTCACTTAAATTTCACTTAAATCACAAAAAAGATACCTAATATATTATACATTGCAAGTTATTCATGTAATGAATTTTTTTTTTTTTTTTGGAATCCAGTGGTATAAGTACTAAAAAACTTAAACCCAGTTTTAGACAAAATGTATATAGGTATAGGTACTACCTATAGGTTAGGTATATAGATATAAAACAGTTTTATAGCTATGTTCTTTACTATTTTTAAAAAAATATTAATATAGCGAGATCATCGATATTTAATGTTATGATTGTTCACAAATTAACATTTACATGGTCACAAATCTAACCAAATGTAAAAACCGAAAAACGACACTATTTTTATATATTAAAAATTGTAAACAGATCGATATATAAAAAAAAGTATATTACTAAAATAAAATTTAAATAATTTGTTAAAATTTCAAGTCCTTGAAATCATTTATTAATTATTATTGAAGGTACACCCAATGTTACGGAATTTAATTATATAGGTATACTATTATGGAATTTAATCGAAAAGACAGTGGTTATAGTAGGTACTATTGTAATTTACTCATTATTTTTTATTACATTTTTTTTCTCAAGGATTATATGAATAAAGGCCTAACTTTTTGTAATTTTTCATAAATTTCATAATGCTCAAAAATATAATACCTAACTTTTAAAAAAAATTTAAAAATACTATTTTTGGTACATAGGTACTCATTTTTTCATGATTATTCAAAACATTTCAAATCGGTTAAATTAAACGTACAGTAGCACAAGAATTTTATCATTTAATTTAATAAAAAAAAATCAATTTAATAATAATTAATTTTTAATACATTTTTTGAATGTAGTGAATTATAAATATATTTTTAAATTAAATAATAATAATCTTATTATATTTTTATAAATATAATATTCTGTAATTAATAAATATTTAATATGAGTAATATAGGTAGTAATATTTTTTAAATTATATCAGTACCTTTGGTGTAATAAGTCTACGTCCAATTTGGAAGATGAATCGTCTTCAAATAATACCTGAAATAATGGTTAAATAATTGTAAAAATACAATATCTACTTAATAGATTATAAATAAATACTGACACTGGTTATTTACTCATATATTTATAGGAAAATAATATATCAGTCATTGGGTAATTAAATAACGGTAGAAAACACTAATAATTTTCTCAATCAATTTTTATGTAAGTGATTATAATAGGGTTTTAAGGGGTTTGGAAGCGGCTATTTACTGATTCTATTTATCACACACGTAAAATGTAAATTGTAAATTTGGACCATTTATATTACTAACATACCAATTGATCTAATGATTTATAGATAAATATGTAAATTATTTTATTTCCAAATCTATTCACTTAATTTTAATAAGACTTGATAGATCGAATCGAAAATGTGGAAAAGTCGTTATAAAGTAGACTTCACGTCGAATTCCGATCAGTTTTCAAAACTATTTACGAATTACTTTTTTTATTACACATTTTAATATATAAATATTGAATATTGAACCATCTGTTGATTATTGATTAATATTTAAATAGTATAGAAAGGGGAAGAGTAGTGCGGGAATCTAAAATTGTTTCGCAGTCTCTTTTCACAAGGCTATAACTCTTTCTAAACGTAAACTGATAATAAATTGTTTAACTTTAATTATGTAAATAATAATTGTATATACATCAAAACTCTTAGAAAAAATATTCTGAGTTGGAATATGATGTTAAAAATATAGGTTGGTAAAAAATGCATAGATAAAAAATCGTAAAAATAATTTTTTTTGTTGTAAAAATATAGATACCTACGTGAAATTGAATTTTTTTTTAAAAATACCTATAAATTGAAAATTGACCAAGAAAATACAAATTTCCTGTTAAAAGAATCATATATTATAAAACATTATAAAATAACGATATAAGAATTTGAAAATTCGGCTCGCAGTGACAATTAAATTATACAAAACGTTTACCCATCTGGACGTATCGTATTGCTGTCTGGGTAGAGGTTCTCCTGACAAATCGATTAACTTGGCTTCTTTAACTTCTTTCGCTACATCATCTGTAAATTAAATATAATATATATACATAATGTTATATGGCCAGGCGCATGGGAAATATTCCAGTTACGTTTCTAAATAACAAATATATATTATATATTATTACAAATATGTGAAATTTAAACTATTTTTGAAAAGTTATACACAAAATAAAAATAACTTAAAATCCATATGATTAAATTATTTGTTTTTATAAATTTCTATTTTTCGTATTATTTATATGTACCTGTACCTACCTATATTTTAAATGTTTTCACATTTGAGAAATACACACAATACACATATAATAATATAGATTATACATTTATTTATAAATATCTATTTAATTGAAGTATAGTATTAAAGTCAGTATATTAATTAATAATAATATATTATAAAATATAATTTCAGATAACTGCCTAATACCCGCTTAAAATTTATAATTATACCAGCCATTACTTGTAATAATATTATCACAAATTTTATTATTGGTATACCAAAGGCAAATAAGTTAATAATTAATAAGAATATTAAACTATTATTAATTAATAAATATAGATACATAAGGGTCCCAGGCAAGTAGCTAGAAAAAAATTCCCTGAGTAAGCTAATCATTTTTGGCACATGAGGGGTCATGGACATTTTAAGGATTATTTTTACTCGTAGTTTATTAAAAAATTGAGGTACTTCGCTATTTGAAGATATGCGGGTAAGAAGTATTCAAGTATTATGTCAGCACATAAAAGTGGGGTCATTACCTAACATGGGAGATGGGGGGGAAGTCAGAACCATGGTATTATTAGCAGCAGATTCACTGACATTTTCTGACAAGGTATTATTATCTGATATAATAATTGAATGCCCATTTACGATATTTCTCAAAAATCATTTAAAGCCTCGAACACCCCCTTCCTCACAAATTTTAATGACTAACATAACATTTAGAAAGATGAAAAAATATTTACTTTTTTTTTACAAATATCGAATTTTAGATTTGTTAAATTAAGATTAAAATTAAAATTGTAAGCCTTTATATTTATATACCCATATAGACTACAATCTTACACCCCATTTTCATTACATCTATAAAGCTACCTATCAAATTTTTAATTTATTACAATTTTGGCAGGTTATAAAATCCATAAAATAAGTAAAATAAGTACCTATACTGAAGTATATAAATTAAATAGTTGGGTTCACAGGGTGTGATAAACTATATAATGCTAGCAACCTGTAACGGTACTACGATTTTATTATATAAATATTACGTTGTACCTAGCATTGTATATAGGGAACATACCAGTGCGATAGTTTTAGGATTTCTAAAAAAAGTTTTCGACCTCTTTATAAATTGTTTTAATTTACTTTTAAGTATCTCCTAATTTCACTGTGCTCTTATATTTTAGACCACACATTACTTGAACGGTCCAAATATCGCATGAACTACCGAGTTTAACTCGATAACGAGAAGGGTAGTAATGAAAGAGAAGGGATCTGCCGTCGGCTGAAATTTGTTGTCTATGGGTTGGGGGTCTAAAATTTCAAAAATGTGTTGACCTAAAACTTGAATGTCCTCTCCTATCTACTTCAAATTGTTCGATTGTTAAGTTATTATAGCTAGATATTATAATAGCCTATTGGTATTTATTTCTTAGGTGTAAAAATTTATGTATAAATCATTATGACTAACTTTTTTTTTTTATATAAAAATATAGGTAAGTACTTTAATTGTATAACAAATATACTATTATATAGGGCTTTATTAAAAATGTACTTAAGTATTATAATTAAAATATTTTGGGAAGCATATACCTATTTAAATTTAAAATACCAAAAAAGTATATTTAGATACATAATACATTTGGACACTTTATACAACACTGCTATAATATGTTTGAAATGTCGACGATTATAAAGTACCCATTTTTATTTTTATTTTTGAACTACTTACGTATATATATATTTTAAATTTTCAAATTGGTCCGTAGAAACACGAATAGTAATGTATTTTCAGTTTTTACCGATTATATTATAGTCATAGGTGTACATATTATATGTTCACTACAGCTGCCCTTTAGAATGGTTTTTGATTCAACGCGCATCACGCGTGTGTAAAAAGTGAAATTTTATATTTTCTATACAATGGACTGTGAAAGACAACGCTTTTGTATGTTATAATATAATATTATGTATGCTTTCGCTTTTTATAATAAATCTATCTTATACTTATTTAAAATTATCGCAATATGTCCCGAAATTGTGCCTAGTATTATTATATTAGGTACATATATGTATATATATATGTATGTGTAACATATTGTCTACACTTTTATTAAACACGTATTTTTCGCGAATTTAAATGTAAATATATATATAATTTTTCTTACACAATTTGATGTACTTATACTATTCCAATAATAGATGATCGATAACTGCATTAATTTTCTTTGAGCATAAATTAGTTGGTATAATAATATAGACAACTTGTATCACAGTAAACATAATTTCAATTTTTTTCTATTTTTCTGGAAATAACTTTTTGATCAGAAGATTTAATTCAATCATTATGTACGTACTCATTTTCCAGTAGGAAATTTGATCAGGTTGGTAGTTTGAAGAGGTAATTTTTAGATTTTTTACTTTAAAGATAAATGCGTATAAAAATAAACTACCCAAAAATTAGTGATTCTTCGAAATTACGAAAATAATATATTTAGAAATTTAAAATTTTCACAGAGTATGTGCCTATTTATTTTATTATCATAGGTACATAAGATGTTATAAAATTTTCAAAAATATTTACACATTTATTTTTAGTAATATTCATTATATATATTAAGCTCTACTCAGAATTATTTTATAGTATTTTACACTTTTACAGTATCCACTCAACAAGTGAAGTGCTTCAACCACCTATAGTGACTGGAATTTTTTACTCGTTATATTGTCAACAAATATAATTAAATAGGTAGGCATTATATGTTAAGTAGATATAGATATAAAAATTAATAGGTATATAATATAAAAAATTAATATATAAAAATGTAAATGTGTCTATAGAGTAGGTATTTTAATTTTAAATATAAGTATATATAATTAGGTATACCAATATAATTTAAATTAATTTCTTCTAAAATTTAAGCAAATGTGATTTTTGATTAGTATTAAAATATAGCTCGAATATTCTTGTTGAATTATAATAACGATTAATGGTTATTAACCCTTTGAGTGCTATGAACGAGTATATTCATCTATGACGGTCTGTAGGACGAGGATAATTGTCAAAATATATAAAACTTTATCTATTTGTTTTATATACGTGAAACCTACATCAATCGATAGATAATAAAATTTCAAAATGTTTGGAAAAAAAAAACAAATTAATTACGATTGTTCCATAATGTAAATCAATATTTTTGCTCTTACCATTTCTTAATAAATAATCTCATTATTGGTGATATAAGAATTGCACGCAAATTTTACGTTGCACGTTTCGAGTTTAAAATTATTACAAATGTCTGTAAAATGTAACCAATTATAACCAATTATATTTTAATATGATACATTATTTCATTCCATTTACTGATTATCCGATAATCGTGATATTTTGGGAACCACAAGCCGCAAAAATTTAACAGTTAAGTATCTCAGTCAATATGGACTTTCTTAAATTTCTATTTTCAATTAATGACTGATTGATTTGGAAAATGTTGTGATTATATAAAAATTGGAAATAAAAAATATCAATTGTATACAGTCCTGGAGCGTAACAAAGTAAAAAACTATGTAGCACTGAAAGGGTTAATTCAAATTGGCGTAAACAAGTTGTATATAGATAGGAATAAGTATTTTTAAGAAGGCTATACAACACAGGAAAATATTACACCGGAAAATTTTATATAGGAACAAATATTTCGGGAAAATATAACATATAGGATAGATATTACATAGGAAACTAAAACTTGGGAAAAATATTACACGGTAAATATTATAGGGGAAAACAATACACGAGAAAATATTTTAAGAATGATTTTACGTAGGAAAATAATAAAAATAATACACAGGAACAAACAATTGAGGAAAGTTTAACACAGGAATGTTATTGCGTGGGAAAATAAAAGGTGGGAAAAATATTACATAGACGTATTACAGAGATTACAAATGGTTCATATTCTTTATTTATGAAATTTCTAATTACACACCTCTAATTTAAAATGCCATAAGAAAGTGATTTTGGTTAAATTATTAGTCTATCTCCCTGTGTTACATATGAAAAGTGAACATTTTTGGGTAGTCGCAAAAACGAATAATTTCCCTGGTAAAATTTTCCTATTTACTTCTTACATTTCCGATTTTTACATTCCTGTGTAATATTTTCCCGTGTAATCTGATTCCTAAATTTTACTTTCCCGTGCATTATTTTTCCCGTACAAAATATATTCTTGTGCAATATTTTCCTGTGATATACTATTCCTTCGCTATATATTCCTGTGTTGTACACACTTCCGTATTTTCAATATATTTTAATAATAACAATTTTATTATTACTATATCGTTGTATTCAAATATAGAATAATTTTCATATAAGTATGATTAAAAAAAAAAATATATTTCGTATACAAAGGAAATAAACTGTTATTGATTGTACCTATATTTGTCAACTGTAAAAATAACATGATCAGTTATTCAATTATTAGGGTATACCTACCTAACTATTTTCTTTGCCAATGCTAAACCCAATGGTGTATTCAAATTATCGAAGTATAATACTCTTTTGTCATTCACTACATCTCTTGAAACGATGTTTAATATTCAGAGTGCACTGTTAAGTTCTTACAATAAAGACGTGTGGTGATTATTAATAATTATAATAATCTATGATCTAATTTTAATAAATTGTATTATATTATATAGGTACTTTATACTCTTAGTACCCACTTATTATAATAATATATAGATGTATAGTAAACCGATTAAAGCAAATTTGTTTATTGGAGTATTATATTTTTAGTTAAATTTAAAATATGTACCTATATATAGATATATTTTATTCGAACGAGATGTATTCGTTATAAATAAAACTATGTAAGATATTATTCCTGATTATACGCTTCAATATTATGGATTGTACGTGGCAATAGTAAAATTAATTATATTCGAAACACAAACATTTAAATTATAAAAAATATATAATATAATGGAACAAAATTAATGAATGACGTGGACACATCTTGCACAGAACTCGCTATACACTGAACCAAATATATCTGTGATTTCAATAAAAATATAGATTAATTTAATAATATGGTTGTTAATATACGCTCAATAAAATGTTTGTTGATTTAGAAATAAAATATTTGTTAATTTAACAGTAAAATAATATCTTTTATATCATTGTCTTGGGAAAAATTGTCTAATTGAATACAAATTTATTTGAATTAACAAATATTTTGTTAATTCAATTATAAATATTTTGCGTTTCTGTCTTTCTTCTTCTTCGTAGAACAAACGCCCATTTGTTAATCAAAATAGTCGATTTCAACAGAATATTTTTTCAATTTAATAACATATTTTATTATAATAATAAAATCTGTATTAATTTTACAAATTTTTATTAAATTATAACTCATAGATTTTGTGAAATTTACAAAATGAATTTGTTATTGTAAATACATTGTTTATTAATTTAACAATATATAAGTACATTAAAATAATAAAAATTTTATTATTTCACAAAATATTCCGTTTGTTAAAATTTGATTATTGCATATTGTTAATTCCACCAATGCTATTTGGTTCAGTGTATATATACTATATATGTTGACACGTAACAACAAGCAATACGTTAAAAGTAATATTGTACACTTGTACTATATATTATTATATTATATTAATCAAATTATTGTTTATATATTATGGGGACATTGCATGACGTCATATCAGTACTTATATTATTATATTGTAAATGTGAAAAGTAACAAGCATTATACATTTTTTTATTCTGAAAAAATCATTTCAAACATTCGTATAATACAGGTATATATAATATAGATAGTAATAAGGTTTCGTGCAACGAGTCGTCAAACATAATTCGTTATCAATGACAATGTTTACGGCTATATACACCTACATATACTTATTTTAATATTGCATACAATGTAATTTATTATTATATACCTATAAAATATGTATTTTACACTGTTTGTCCGACTGCTAATGACAATAATAGTATAATAATTAACAGTATACAATGAAATTATAATGAAAGTTAAGGCTGTTGGAAGCGGCATATTTTTTTGGCGATTTAGACCTATGCCTGACAAAATTTAGAGTACTTAAGATGTTTCTATTTCAATCTGTAAAAAGATTTGGATTTATTGACTTCTTTTCTACGTTATTGTGGGAACCGATTTTTGAAATTAGAATTAGAAGGATATTAAAATGTACATTGAAAATACCAAAATGTCAATATTTATTTACTTTTATTTCTAAAAATTGGATCATTTAATAAAAAAATAGACTCCCACAATAACCTAGCAAAAAGAATGATCAATAAAAATGTGTTTACAGAACTAAAATCGGAATATCCTAAGTATCATTAATTTTGTCAGGCTTTTTGGTCTTTACAGATGTGAAATGAAAAATTAATTTTTACATTATATTTCGCTAAGACGCAAGTAATAATATCTAAAGTGACGTGATTTGTGCTAGTGAAAAACGAGGAACGCAAATATTTGAGGGTAAGCCGGGTTTAAGAGGATTCTATACACACGCTACTTGAGAATATTGTAAATATTTATTATATTGTATAATAATCTTGTAAATAAATGCAAAATGATTGTATATTGTAATATTTATTTAAATGAGAATATTGTGGCGTATAAAAAAGTATGTTAACAATAGTTATTTTGTATTGCGATTAAAACACGTCTTATAATATTATAATATATAAGTACCTACCTACTCGAAACATAATATTCATTTAATTCAATATTGACAACAAAGAATATTATCAAAATACTAATAATCTTAATCCATATACTACTATGTTTGTATTTTATATTATTTATTTGTGACATTTTCAGCGTTCAAGGTGCATTATATATTATATATTATGTAGTTAAAATATTGATATAGGTACTTTATTCTTTTTAATTTAAAAATACCTAAAATATGAAAACCTATTAGTGCAACTTTTGAAACTTAAACAAGATTCGATTTTTTTTAAACTATTATTTAATATTTTTAATGTTTTAGTGTGAAAAACTCTAATTAAGTAGGTACTGTAAATATGCTTATTACTAACAGTGTCGATGCAAACAATTATTTGTGGGGGTTTTCGGAGTAATTTAGCCGACTTATTTTCCAAAAAAGTTAATAAGTAAAAAAATAAGGTCATAAACATTTTTGACTGATTTGCTGAGCTACTGACTACCAACCAATATTGCCAACTTACTTTAATTTTACCCACTTATTTCCTCTAAAAAGATAAATAAACAAAATTAAATAAAAAACATGTCATACATATTTTCATTAATTTGTGGACTAGACTTTTAATTTTGCAGAATAATTTAAGTCGATTTGAGTCGACTGATTTTCGAGTGAGAATTGAGAAGTCGTCACAACCCCCCTTAAACTCCCTTTCCCGTCGGCCCAGCGTATTAAATGAAACCGATAATAGTCAATATACTACACAGTATTGTGTCTAAATTACTACACAATTTCAGTTAGTGTCTACAATTTCTAATAATTTAATATTATTCTAGACTCTTTATTATCAATGAATTGAATAAAAATAATTTCAAGTATAATACCTATTATTTATAAAATCAAGTATTTATAGATAATTTCTTAATAAAATAAAACACAAATTCGTAAAACAAATTCCTTTTCTTGTAAGAAAATACGTATTTTGGTTATTATACATTTCATAGAACACAGCTGTTTTTACACTATAATGATGGCAACTTAAATGCCGAAACGTACGTATTCACTTACAATAAAAGTTAATTTTTTATGGATTTGTGGATTTTATTTATATAATACCTATATGAATTATGAATTATATTATTGAAATATGCTATCATAATGTAGCTAGTAATTATGATAAAATAATTAATGCACTAGTAGACTCAAGAGAAAATTACTTACACCATCAAGAAAATTAATAGAAGTGTCCAGAGTTACTAACATTTTTTTTTCATTAAAAAAAAAAAGCCAAAATAATAATATTTTTGTTTTATAGAAAAGATCGTGTAGATAGAGAATCAAATGTTTGAAATAAAGAATTACGCATTTTTAATTTTTTTCGAAGCTTACAAAATGTTTCGTTCTACAAAAATATTGGTTTTCTAATTTCTACAAATATACTTTTATATATAGGACAAATACCCACATTCTGTATAGGTAATACAAAAAAATAAGTAATAAAAATCATTGGTGTATTAACAACTAAAATAAATGATATGTATAAATATAGACATGCATTAACCTAAATTACTTTTTAAGTTTATTACAAGTGAATAACAAGTGATAACAAGGCGAGCACAAAAATATACCACTTAAATTTTTTAAATTATAAATATATCTAGTATTAAGATTTACGTATTTACAACCTACTTATACGCAAGTAAATCGTTCGTTCTGAATATGATGGAAAATAATACATACGTAATAATACACAAAATAAATACGTGAATTAAATTTAGTTCCTTAAAAAGAAAACATTATTATTTCTTTAAATATACCTACTTATAGGTAATGTTGTATAACAGTTTTACATTATAGTAGATATATATATATACTATATAGTGATGTAGTGTATAATATGTTCAAAATGTATGTTGGAAATGTCATAATAATTTATATAATAGGTAGGTATATAGGCATTATATATTATATATATGTCATTTCCATTGTCAAGGTTTCCACACTTTTTAAACATCGTATATGCATGTCGTATATTCTACTTACCTACATGTTTATCCAAGATTTGCATTATATAATGCCATTTTTATAATAACGTATAATGATACAAAATAGATGTAAAATTAAAATGAGCCTAAATTCAATAATCACGTAACTTTTTGTTTGTAATTTTCTCTTTGAAAATACACGACCGTGTAAAATAATTAACTCAATACACCTAAGACGTGATGCACCACGCACATAGTTTATAATACCTACATACATAATATCCATTTTCCTGCAAAGAATTACGTCTTTCAAATTGTCAGAATTACCGGAGGCTAAATGAAATCAAGTCTATGTATAATATGAATGATGAAGATCAAACTATCAAAGATATCTAAATCAACAGCTTTCACTATTCGGTTAAAACACGAAAAAATAAATGACAACTGGATCATGTGTAAATATTAAAAACACATATAATATACAGAATGTACCTGTAACTATTTGTTAATAATGCTATCTATAAACTTTTGTCCTCTACAATATATATATATTTAAAAGTATTTTTTTTTTATATATATATATATAATATTATAGTACTTATACTTCTTGTAGACTTATACCTTTAAGCGTAATTTTAGGGAGGGATATGGCTTTTCTAGATCAACTCTTGAAAATTAAATATGAGAAAATCTACTAGTGTTTTGGAAAATATTTTTTAATTAATTTTAGTGATTAAAAAACATATTTCAAGTCAAATCTTTTTGCCGAAAGTGTTTTGACGTTTTTAGTAATTTCATTATTTGACGTACATGCTAGATTGTTATATAATAAAATAATTTCTGTCACATGAAAAAAAAAAAAAAATCTTATTTCTGTATAAATACTGTTGGACAATATCACAGTTATATATTTACCTGCTAATATTTTGGACTATATACTATATATTATGGATTAATACTTAACATAAATTTATGTTTTTCCAAACTTAAATTTCAATATTATGCTAAAGATATTAACATTTATTATAATAATTCATATCATACAATAGTTTTTGGAGTTGTGGTTTTAGTAAATTCAGAAATAAATTCCTTTGTCAAGTAAAATGTATATTTAAACTAATATTATAATTTTGTGTACTTTTGTTTCTCATCACCCCTCCCCTTGAAATGCACCCCATGAACGCTGCTAAGTCCCTATCTTTTTCCGTAGATAGTTTCGTCCAAAATGGACGAATGTAAATAAATCCAATTGTTATTTTTTGATAGGTAGCTCCCGGGACGTATTCTTTCGGCACGTTCAGAGATCTGCCCATTATGATCTGAATGATAACAAATTTAATGGCCTGTTGCGGGACGCTCTCGGGAAGGAATTAATAGTTCCCGACAGGAACTATTTGTCAAAATCGAAACGGATATTTAAAGGACCAGTCGATGTGCTGTTTGGGAAATGGTTATATTTTGTTCCTATACACATATTGTATAATTTCTGCCAACTTGAGATACACGGAAATGTGATTTTTTGTTCCGCGCACAATTTATTTCTTTTATTATTATTATTTTTTTGAATAATTTGTTCCTTTCTGTAAAAAAAAAAAAAAAATAAAAAGGAACAAAATATTATACGTTGATTTTTGTTCTCACGAGACATTTTGTTATAAATATTATTATATTGGTATAAATATTATATTACAAAATATGTATATAAATGAAAACAAAAAATCCAAGTGTGATATTTTATTTCTTTTTTTGCATAATTTGTTCCTTTTTATTTTTTGAAAAGGCACAATCTATTCTAAAATAGGAACAAATTGTGCATAATCGAGAACATAATGTCTTATGGAAATAAAAAATACAAGTGTGATATTTTATTCATTTTAATTTTTTTCGAAAAGACAATTTATCCAAATATATAGGAACAAAATATCCAAGTGTGATATTTTAAAATGTATGCAATTTTTTGGTGGAAAATATAAAAAGAATGAATTATCCATATTGGGAACAAAAAAATCCCTTACTTTACCGTTTAGCTATATTTCCTTTTGATATTTTATTTGTTTTCCTATTGAATATTTAAGAATTAGATAAACATAGTATATTTGTATACAAAGAACTAAGAAGTTTACCTGAAATAAATGCATCAGTTTATCAATACAGACGTTCATGAGTGGGTGAATTTATTATAGTTTTTATAAATTTTTACCATTATCTATCGTGTATTTGATCATGTAATTTGACCCAAGTGGAATTAGTTTAAGTAAAAAATTGAAAATGAATGAATTGATGAATATTCCAAAACATTAATAGTATGTAAAAAAACATAATTTTTAGTTTTATGCAAATTTTTTTTTAGAATATAACTACGGTAATGAAGTTATTGCATTATAAAAAAATACATTTAATTGATTAAATTGTTACATTAATCCTATACTACACGCTGTATCATCTACGAAAGAAATAATAAAATTCGTTAATTCTTGTTGTTCACAATTATATATTGATATAAAATTGATTACGCTAGTAATCCATAAAATGGATAAAAGGGATCTTATGCATAAATCATTTTAACATTTTGAACTAGTTTTACTTCCAACTGATAAAAAAAATTGAAGATACCTATACTGATTATTTTTCATATCTTTTTACCGATGAAATGTATGATAATATTATAATTATTATATATAAATTATCCAGCTAATGTTACCATTAATAAACTCATTATCACTATATTATATTAAAATTTATGTAATCACAATTTTTTATTATTATTAATTATTTTGTATTAATACTTAACTAAGTTAAAAAATCATTAACTTTCCCAGAATTACTTATATATATAAATATATATTTTTATGGTCGTGTAATGTATATTTATACTCGTGTTTATAGGTGTATACTATATATATATATATATATATATTTTTTTTTTTTTGCTAAAATTTAACGAAATAAGAAGTTATTATTTTTGTACCTTGAATTGCAATTGTATCTGGAATTATTTCCGTTGTTTTCAAGTCGGCGCCCGACTTCTGTTTATTATATTCCTTCCAGAC
Source organism: Pemphigus obesinymphae (assembly GCA_025469235.1). NCBI lineage: Eukaryota > Metazoa > Arthropoda > Insecta > Hemiptera > Aphididae > Pemphigus > Pemphigus obesinymphae. Next base: position 42,934 of record JAIPRL010003460.1, read on the forward strand.
CTCCGGAACAGAACTAATCGATTGGCTGATAGTAACGGACATATTTTGTGCCTATATTGATAACAAAAACATATCAAATTAACGAAAAGGAATTTCGAATTATTACACAGAAATGGTTACGAGATTATTTACGTGGGGTTACGCGCGGTACCGTTGACCGGGTAAACTTGACCTTACCATTTTCCGTTTGGCGCACATAAAAGCGTGACACTCCGACATGGTTTGGCCGCTGGCTGTGACGAAGGCAAACACGTTGCTATGAGCCGAATCGGTAAAACAATGAGACACCCTATGGATACAAAAAAAAAAAAAAAAATGTAAAAATAAAACTAAACATTGAGCTCATAATATGGAATATCGAGTGGGAGACATCAATATATTGTTTTATTTTTCTGTTGAAAATATATAAATTCGATTTTCAACCATAAAATACTCTCGAGATATGTATATATATATATATATATATACATATATTACTATGGTTTTTATTCGATTTGTGGTATAAAACACCGTGAAAACGACAATATATTTGCAACAACTAGCAGAAATAGGTACTTAGGTATTTATTATTATAATATAATACCATTCAGTTTAATATACGAAACGTAAACATAAAGTAATTTATAAGTCGATAAACACTATAACAGTGTATAATATTTTTTGGATTGTGAATTGCAAATATCAATAATATATTGGTATAACGTTAGTGGTGCAGTTTGTTTCTTAGATTCCGCTAGAGATCCTCTCAATTTTGTATGAGGAATCTATTGGTTATACAATGGTGTTTATTTTGGTGTTTTATTATGGTGTTTTTTTCTGGAAACAACATTTCTGGTAGAAAGAGTCGAGTAGGAATTTGGAGTAAATAGCTTTTTTGGTAGCAAGTTCGTTCTAGATGGTACTTTTATAGTACATTTTTCGTTTTTTCCAATTGTTCCTTAAGTATTTTTATTTTTTTAAAATTTTTTTTGGTGCTGAGTTACTTGTTGACTTTACAAGAATACAAAGAATGGAAAATACTTTTATATGCGAGAATATTTTATAATTTAGGGAAATTAAATTTCAGGAACCATATAGCCCTTTGACATCTCCATTTATTTTCAATAGACTTCCTAGCTGTTCTGTGTTTAATTGATACTTCTGAAATTTCTTCTATTGTATCGATCACTATTGATTCATAGATTATATTATATTACAATAAGTTAATATTTTTTTTTTTTTATATTTAGTTTAAGTTATTAAGCTTTTTAAATTTTAGATGTCTTTAAATTTGGTAAGTGGATTGATGTTATAATAATGACAATAGTAGAAGGACAAAAATAGGAACAATAAAAAAAAAAAAAAAAAAAAAACAAATACCTAAAGTCATAATCGATTAAAAATAATAACGAAAATTTTGGTCACAAATGTTAATATTTTCACAAATGTTAATATTTTCACAAATGTAGGGCAGTGTTACCATATTTTGATAACCTCTTATGATATTCCAGCTAGTGTTAAATTCATATACTTAACTTCTTTGGAAACTGTTATATAGACATTTTATTTATTTTTATCGTGTTTATCGTAATAATCGTCCAAAATCATTGTTAAAGTGTAATTACTTTCAAAATATACCTTCCAGATGTAATAAAATAAACATGAAAAATTCATTACAATAAGTAGATATATTATATTTTAATAACTATAGTTATTAAATATTATACAATACATATAATGCATACTAGATGAATAACTTTTTGACTTGATCCAATCAGTATATGTGTATTTATTTTCTGGTAGCGAACTTAAAATAATTATAACTTAAAAATGAAAAATCATTCAAAAAGAGCAAAAAACGTTTTTATCTCTTCGTAATTCTAAAAAAAGTCTCAGATATTTGCTAATTTTCACAGAGTGTATATTTTACTATAATTGCATATACAAAGATACGTCTTACAGTTTTAAAAAATGTTTACAAATTAATTTTTTTCTACATTTTTTTGATCAACATTAGATATATTAGATCGTAGCTCCACTCAGAATCGTTTTATCGAAAGAAATGATTTGTTATTTGCTTTAAAATTCAATGTATTATCACTACCAGTATACCTGACAAACAAAGTGCATTCATCCATTAAAAAATACACTACAGTTTAATAATATTTATTAAACTATATTGTATACTCAAACTTTTGGTTATTAACCATTTTTACCCCGCATATTTTAGCGGATTATCGTTTTCATGATTTCGCAGTTGGAGTGAAGGTCCTGCTTAATCCACTTAACCCAATATATTGATAAACTACTGCAGAAAGACTGAAATATGAATGTCTTTACGAACAAGATTCGTGGAGTTAAAAAAATGTGTTATCTTCGCACAATTATAACATATTAAATATTCTACGTGGTATTTGACGATTATAATCACCTTTCTATCGGTGTATCCAGCACGATTTTCTTTTCGTCACTAGTTTCTGTCACTTTGATACCTTGTCCGTTTAACGTGACCGTTACGTTCTGTGGTTTTCTTTTGCTGGCTTTGGCCTAAAATAAAAAAATCAAAAAAATAAAATATATATATATAAATATAGGTATATATATATATATTCAGTTATACTTGGGAATAATAATTAAGATTTGATTGAATAGTAAATATAAAAAATATAATCGTGAACGCACTGAACCTATAACTGATGTCTCCCAAATCGTCCAGTATACGAAATAATTATGTGCAGTATTCCTCCTACATATAACCTTATTTAAACACACCGATGTATACTTTTTGTTACTTCATTAGCACGATTTTCACAAACTGCGTATTAAATCATATCAAAATTTAATCGCTAATAGTAATAATTTATTTTCATAGATATTTTCGAAATTTATTTTTTTTCTAATGTTATAATATGTTTCTCGGCCATTTACTTGTTTTCAAATAGTCATCGTTGTACAAAAATAGCTGTATCTATAATTACAATATACCTATTTTACCTATTGTATTTATATATTTTGGAAGTATCGTTAAGTAGAATATATAATATTTTTACTCTGAATAAAAAACGTAATTGGAGAAAATCAAAATATTTACCTTTATCGATTGCTATTATTTTTTATATAAACTATGTAATCTATAGTTTTTATTATAGGTACATCACACCCATTTTACTCTAAGAAAAACGCATAATTTATATTAAATAATTAATAGTATCATACATCATTTACCTATATATAATGCAATAAAAATTAATATTATTATTTTAAGTTAAATTTCACAAATATCCAAGAACGAAATATTTTATAATAATGTTCGGAAGCGAATTCGAAAAATCGTATTCATGGTAATATATTATCTACTGATATAGGAAAAATATGCGTTAGTTTGAATTTCGACATTTTGTCGACGGCGATTTACTTTTGAGCACGTTATTAATTTATTTTTACACGGTTAATACAGATAATTTATTCACGAACAATCATGTACTGGTACTGCAGTAGGTGAGACATGAGACGAGCATTTACGTTCCGATATCTTAAAATAATAAATTGCGATTTACTATATTTTTGTCGGGTGAAGTTAAAAGAGAAATTATTATTTATTACCTTAACGAAAAATATACATCTAATGTATATATATATTTAGGTACTTTGAATATATTTTTTCTATTAAATTGTGTGGAGGAAACAAGAGATCGTAAGTTTCGTTTCGCTCCAATTGGAACAATAATCAACAGAAATAATATCCTATATAATACAAATAAGTAGTCCCTGTGGAGGGGGCTAAGAATACCTCCACGGTTTCCTCATGCCTGTCGTAGAAGTCGACTAATTGAGGTTGCGTCAGGTCGACAGCCGGCATAAAACTTGTCAAAAAGTATGAGAAGTATTA